>CM031861.1:56337127-56450228 GCA_018697195.1 Certhia americana
GAAGGGAAAAGTAGGAAAGGGAAAGGAGGAAGGGAAAAGGAGGAAGGGAAAAGGAGGAAGGGAAAAGGAGGAAGGGAAAAGGAGGAAGGGAAAAGGAGGAAGGGAAAAGGAGGAAGGGAAAAGGAGGAAGGGAAAAGGAGGAAGGGAAAAGGACGAAGGGAAAAGGAGGAAGGGAAAAGGAGGAAGGGAAAAGGAGGAAGGGAAAAGGAGGAAGAAGGAAGAAAAGAAAAAAAGAAGGAAGAAAAGAAAAAAAGAAAAAAGAAAAGAAAAAAAGAAAAAAAGAAAAAACCAAACCCCATTAGAGCTCATATGTAACTGAAATGCATTAACACTGACAAGCCTAACAGATGCTGTGAAACAAGATGTGCATTTGGCAGTGGAGTACCAGGTAATTGCTATTATGATCCAGCCCAGCTTTCATGGAGCTGCTCCTTGAAGCAGTGGCAGCTTGAGTTTGTTCCAGCCGTGCCTGCAAGTTGTCAAAGCACTCGCAGAACACATCTGTGCTCCCGCCAGCACAGCTGATGGACTTCAGAAGATCATCCTTTTTATCACTCAGATCAGCATGAAGCTTTTGCAGCTCCACAGACAGAGTCTAAAGGGTTGAAAGAAAAATAACATGAGTGAAAATGGCCTATGGACTCTTGCCTATAAGAGGCAGCAGGGCTTGAGTTGATAACCGTTAAAAGCAACAGGCCCAAATCTGTGCAATACAAAATAGTTTGGTGGCGTTATTCCTGAATAATGCCAGCAGAACAGGGAAGATATACCAGGCCATATATATCCTTCTGTAACAGAAATCCACTGGGCTTCTTCTTCTTTCTCTGAAGGACTTGGGGCAGTTACCTCATAGAGAGCCTGCTGCACAGCTGCCTCTTCAGTGGAGAGCACAGAGGTGTTCAGCATCTCCTCCATGTTATTCAAACACCGGCTGATTGCCAGAAGCAACTCAAACAATTTTCTGTCCAAATTGGAAGAGACTTCCTCTGCCACATTATCCTGGGAAAATGCAAGCCAGTTTTCAGTACTTTCAACCAAGGCATGGCTAAGATTCATTCAGTCTAGTATAAGGCTAGAGGTTTGCTCAGCTAATACTAAAATGGAATTAATGGAATACTGAGGGACAGACTTGAATATATGCATGTAACATTCAGAGCTGTCAAGGCCAAAGCTGAGACAACGACCCTTTATGCACTGGACACTGGCTGTGCTTTTACACCTCTCTAATCTCGGACATAAGCACAAGAAGTTTGTCTTGTGAACTCCTATCCTCCTATCAAATTTACTGAAATCATTCACAGGCTCCTTACTTTATAGAGTTTAAGGAATTTTACCCACACTAGCAAACTCAGGTAGAAGTATTGTAGTGGAAACCTGGAATGTTTCCTCTCAAAATCCTCAGCCTATTTCTCCATTACAGTCCATACCCAACACAAAAACTCACTACAGTGAATGCCATTTGCAATAATATGATTACTGGCTCCTTCCCAGCCATGTCCAAACAATGTCTTGTATCTAGAATCCATGGGGTTTTTTGAATTGCTTAGGACATGCCATTTTTACCTGTGCATGCACCACATTTGCTTCCTGGCTTAGGTCTCCCAGCTGGACAGTGTAAGTTTTCAGCTCTTCCACAGTTGGGGTTCCTGCCCCTGAGAATGTGCCTCGAGGCAGCATGTTCATCTTTGTTGTGATCTGACATTTGGAAAAAGAACACTGCAATTAGAGGAACAGCTCAAATTGAACACAGGCCATGGGCAAAAAAGTAACAATCTCATCAAAAAGCTTTAAAAGATACAAAGCACTGATATAAAGCACCTGGATAGCAGGGATCCCTTTTCACTGGCAGAAGTTGGGCAGGCTATGCCCTGATGGGCATTTGATTGAAAATGGAGCCTCTGATTCCCAGCTTTATGGGCTACAGCTGTAGCTTGGGTTAAGGCAAACTACTGCCCACTGCAGGGAAGGTCTTGCCTGAAGAAGAGTTGACATTCCTTCTTTTACATGCCTGACATGCTTCCACATATTGCAGCAGTTTCAGAGGGCAGAAAATCTAATAATTCCAACTCAATATGAACAAAATTGTTAATAACAGGAATTGCAGTTTTATCCAAGCAGTTGAAGTCTGCAGTCTGTTCAGAACATACACACAGCTCAAATTCTGCTTTTGATGTGTGAGAATGAGAGAACACAATGGTGATTGGCAGAACAAAATTTAAGCCAGAGATTTGCTTTGACCAAAATGTTCTCACTTTGTGGGAACTGTGATTTCACCCACATCCACGGGAACCAGCTGCGAGCTTGCTGGATAACTCCCTTAGTTTTCTTGAAAGAAGTAAGCAGATAATATCTACTCTCAATATTAACCACAGGGATTCACCAAAGTGCTCCCAGCACTATGCTTAGCACTCACTACTTCAGAGACATGATTTACCTCACAGTAAAATTAAAAGACAATTATGAAAACAGTATGCAGTAACAATCTCCTCTGAAGAACTCTTGCACAGGTTTCAGTTATCTGATGGAGAGCTATGTTCCTATGACACAAAAAAATACACCAATTGCTATCTGCACTGTCAGAGTGTTTTATGGAATGTAAACAAACCTGAGGTTCCACAAGCTGGCAGAGAGGAGATTTCATCTTTGATGACAGCTCCTGTTGTAAATATTGCCATTTATTACCCATTTGATCCTTTGGAGTTAAGGGGGCATCAGCCTGCTTGCTCTTTGAGTCAGATTCTCCATTGCTGTATTGAGAAAATACATTGTTAGAATGACACTGAAACAGAGAATGTAAAACCAGGTTTCTTGTTTAAGATTAGTTTCTCTTGCTCAAAAGCAAAGTGAAACCCAGTGCATGTATTATTATTAATCCAAGCTTTGATAAACTTGTTTGGACTTTCCCCTTTGCATGAAATATGTCATGGGCCTGCTGGCAGCCTCCACCTCTGAAATGAGAACATGGGGAGCACAGTCCTGGAGGAAGCCTTAGTTCCATGCTGGAAGGTGCCTGACCCCAACGTCCCCTCTTTCAAAGCTGCTGCCTTTACACTGGCTGGGTGTGTCTGTGCATTTGTACAGACATGTCTGTGAACAGAGGCACCCAACTTGACCACAGACAGGCCTGATTTAGTTCATGGCACGTGTCAGTCCTGCCTGTTACTGAGACCCTAAACTCTGGAGTCAGCCCAGTATCAAAGAGGCTGTCACACAAATGACCCTCCATTTCTCTGGACTGCTGATGGCAGAAATCCCCAAACTTCTGCTTTCTCTCTTCTAAAGAACAAAACCAGGGGTGCCACTGCAAGGCCTCAGCAGGTTTAAGCAGTTTTACATCACTGCATCTGGTACCTGATTGTGTTATTCTGTACCTGGATTCTAATTTTGGAGTCACGCTGTCCTCAAGCTGTGGCTGCATTTTTTCCACGCACGACTCAATAAAGTCAATGAGGCTTTTCTGCTCAGCTGCTTTTAATTTCAGGTCCTGTGCACAGAGAATAGCATGAACAGTTATGTGAACTGTAATAATCTGAAATGATTGTGCTTTTCTGATCGAACTTTATGTGAAATCATTTAGAAAAAATAATTTAGCTAAGAAAATAAGACTACATCTGTCAGAATAAAATGCAGTTTATGTACGAACATGAATTCACAGTACAAACCACTTTCTGCAAACATGCATTTCTATGGAATATATTTCTACCTGAGCTAAATTTTTAAAAGCAAAGCCCTACCAGAAACAAATTACATACAGAAATTTAAACACCACCGACTGCAATCCTTACATAAAGAAACAGGCAAGGGAAAATAGGGATTTGCTCAAATATGAGTTCAAGTTCCATTAGTTAAAAGGAGAGTGTCGAGTGAAAAGTGAGCAATTCTAGCAGCTCAAGCTGGACATCCAGCTCTTTTCCAATAACATGAAAAAGGTAAAAGTTAATTTACAGTTAGCAAAACAGAAGTAATTTGCAGAGCACAGAACATTACAGGATTTTTATACAGTGTTAACAACAACTTTCAAAGTCATAGTCAGTTAGCCCGTCGGAATATGTTCATAAAACGTTAGTTTCAAAATCACCTTCAAAAACAGTATCAGTGTATAGATTCAGATTTCATAATACATCAATGTTTTAAAGCTTTTTAAGAGCAAGACCTCCTGCCTTGTTTCACAATGATTCAGATGGCATCACCCACCCCTCCAATCTCCTAATTTTATGATATTACTAAAACCTTTGGACAAGGGATTTTAGGGGGGTGGTCTTTCCTGACAACTCCCCAAATCCCGGAGGAGATGGGCAGCTGAAAACTACCCTTGGCAGAGTTGATCCCACAGGGAACACTGCAGCAGTTGTAAGTGCAGCTGTCCCCCAGCCCACAGGGGATGTGGAGCAGCCTGGCCCCTGGATGGGAGGAGAATTAATTAAATTAATTACCTGTGGCTGCTGGAGCCCATTGTGCCAAGGCTGTTGGGCAAGGGGTAGCTGGGATGTGCTGAAACCATCAGAGTGCAGGATCTCCAGGGGCTCTGGGTCAATTCTCTCCCTGCTGGGAACCTGTAAAGACAGACCTATTGTGGAAAGGCTTCCAGGCTTAACATGAGAGCAGAACCCCAGAGGTGCAGAATGGGGAAAGGGTAAAAGCAGAGCTGCCTTGGACATACCACACACAGAATCAGCAGCACATGAAACACAACTGCTACTTTTGCAGATTTTTGTCCAGTTGAATTTACTGGCAGTTTTAATATCCTAACCATTCTAACCTTCTGCCAAGGTCCTCACACATCTCCCACAATAGTCTGCTTTCCTTGCTTTTCCTGCTAGCAGATTAGGTGATACTAACCCTCCTTTGTTTTGTTTGACCAAAATACAGGGATGTGCAATTTACGCTGATAAATTTGGTCACACACCTGGATTTTCCATCTGTTTGTTCTCACAGAAGTATTTCAACACGAGCCTTTACCAGTGCTAATTCACACCAGAGGGGCTGTGGCTGCTCTTAAACAAATATATCAGGTGGGCTTCTCTGATCCCTCGAACAACAGAGAGGGAATGAGCTCTGAAGGCAGGAGTTACCATCTCACCCATCTTTTTGCTGGGAAACTCAGGAAAGACTGTGCAGCTGTGGTGAAGGAGAGCTGACAGAATTCACTGCATTTAAGCATTCTACAGAGAGAAAATTACTAAAAGGCCTCTCTGCTGTGATACTATCACAGGCAAACATCATAGCCTTTTTGAGGCATTTAAAACCAAACCAAACCCTAAGTCCTTTTCTTGTGCTCTTAGCAAAATGCTGACCTCTGTCACTGAGCACTTAAAGCAGGTAAGATGCTGTTCAGAGACTCGTTAAAAATCCACTACTTGCTGTAAACTACAAGTAATTATACAGCACTGTAACGTAGAATAATGGCAACTCTGACACTTCTCCCTTCCTTGCTTCACATGCTGAGCTCTAACTGTTCTTCTGGAACTGCAGACCATTAAAGCACCAGAACTCTCAACTCTTGCCCTGCACAACATTCATATGCTTTACCTGCTCTTCACTGTACTTGTCTTGAAGCATCATCTGGACATTTTCCAAATTGCGCTTCACCTCCTTCAGCTTCAAGGAAAGAGCCTCTGTCTTTTGCTGGTAGTCTGCACTGTCTCCACAATCTTCCAGTAAAGAAAGGACCTTTTGTTCAATCTCTGATAACCTCACCTAGAAGGGACAGCAGATAATTACTCATTCTCAGAGGTGCAACACTCCTTTTCTGAAGTCAATGCTCACACCTCCCCTGTCTGAAAAGAAGAGAAACATACAGGGAAAAAGAGAAATAGCTGCAATCCCCCCCTAGATTTTCTCCAATGTAGTCTTTTTATTCTGGACAATTAAATGAATTTTATACAGCTTTAAAATTGTTTCAAACAAGAGCAACTGCAGGAGATTATCTTAACTCAGATATCAAATAATAAAAGAGGAGAGCAGAAATGTCAAGACTCCATTTGAATGCAACCAAGAAGACAACATGCCCCAGTGGGATACAAAGAGGCAATGCACACACAGCTCACTTTGGGAGTAAAGATGTTGAACTACCAACATACAGGAATGCTTCCATGTGTCAGACAGGCGATTGTAAACTGTGGGGATCTGATTTTTGATCCAAGCTGCTGTGAATCAAAGTGCATCCCTGCATACTTTAAACTCACATTCTTAAGGTGAGCATAGAGAAGGGTACCATGACTCAACCACAAAGTAATCAGCTGCAATAAATTAATTGCTTTATATCATACACCCATATCTAGAGACTGTTTCTCTTCCATTCTGTGTGTCTTTTTCTGTGTAGACCTTGACTAGGTTAGAGGAACCTCTTCCCTTGCCCAGGTTCATGTCTTAACATTGAGCCAGACTGTTTGAAGCAGACAGGAATTCAGCCCGCTTGTTTTCACCAGCTGGAGCTGCCCTGGTGCAGCCCATGCTGACAAGAACCCTGAACAGGATCCAGACACAGCCAGTTACTTATTGCATTCAGGATCCTAATTCCCACAGAGTTCAGCACCTGAGCACTTGGCTGAATCACAGCCTAAACCCAGAGGCACTCCAATTAAAAACAACCACCCAAAACAACAACAAAACAGCTGGTAATGTCTCTCAGTAATTTAAAATGGGGACATTTTGGTTTAGTGAGAGAAATCTGTTGCTCTAGGTAGGCTCAGTGCTTGAAGCAAACTGACACACCAGACTGGCACCACGGGGAGCCTCAGCTCTGTTTTAATGTGCACATGCTGCATGCCAGGGGTCCCTCCCACCTAGCCCCCCTGTGCCAGTCCTGTTTTCCTCCTCCCATTTTCGCCAACAGGTACCACCCACTCCTTTTGTTCTGCTGCCATAGGGGCAAGAGACTGCCCTAGGTGCACAGCAGTAGGTCCAAATATCACCACTGCTAACTGACGGCAGGGGGAAAGCCACTGTTTTCCTGTGCTGGTAGTTTATGGAAAAAACTGAAAAAGAAGAACTTAGCAGCATGGAAGGATTCTTAGACCAGTCTTTTAAATCATTCTGACAAGCAGAAAGTGAAAATGTCAAAAGGAAAAAAAAAATGCTCTTTTGTTTCTAGCTGATTTATCATGACCAGGACCAATGAAAAATTGCCTTTTAATAGAGGATCCAAACTATACTCAGCCATGGCTTTGAAAATAATCCAAATCAAACCAAAGCTTTACATATACTCCAGAATTCTGCCTAAATCCCCTGGATGCATACAGGTCCAGACTCTAAACCCAAGTATTTTAACCAAACCCTGGCAAAGCTGAAGCTGAAGCCAGGCAGTCACCTGTTGTGTGCAGAGTGGGGGAGTGCTGAAGCAGGAGAGAGGCAGCAGGCTGAGCTGTCCTGCAGACACACCCCCAAGGAAGAGCACTCAGGGGATGGCAGCAGCAAGGTCACCTCCTTACCTGGCAATCAGCAAGCTGTGGCTCCACCATCTGCTGCCTCTGGGGGGTCTGAGGGTCTGACCTCAGGGACATTTTAGTTTTGTCTAGCCATTGTTCCAGCTCGGCCACCTGTGCCTGGCACACCAGGAGGATGGATTCTGGCTCAGGCCTCTCTCCATCCAGTGCTGTCGGCGAGCCCAAGGCGGCGTTGGGGACTGGAGGCGGCTGGTGGCTCTGGAGCAAAGCACATCAAAGCAGCCTGGTGAGCCACCTGGGTCTGTAATTCCCCTCCCCTTACCAGTGAGAGATGATTAACTTCCACACTCACAGAGCCCCAAAACAACGCTGTCGCCGCGTTCCCAGACTTGAGGGGGGGGAATAAAAACCACAAACCAAGAAGGAAAAAAGGAAAGAAAGGGAAATGCAGCAGGCAGGCGATCCAAGATCTGGTGTAACAGGTTTCCAGGCAGTGATTTGCATCTGCAGGGATCTACCTGAGCATAGCAGCTATACCTGAGTGCACAGGAAGTGATGACTCACCATTAACCTGCTCTCCCCTGAGGAGAGATGTTTTTCTGTGGGAGTTACACGCAAAAGCAATGCACTTGGAAGCTGCAAAACAAGCTCTTGGACAACGCTTACAAGCTACTAGTGTGTGTTCAGTTCCAACAGTTAAATATGCTTTACTCAAGCTTTAGGTCACACAATAAAAAAAGTGTGTTTTTAAGGACATCTTGTGCAATTCTTCTTAAATATGCTCCTTGAAGAAGCAATATTGCATTGAGCATGTCCATAACGAAGTCCAAAGTACTTGGAGATAATGATCAGTGATTTGGAAGGCTGCACAGGTCTGTATATGCCTCCACACATGCAAACACTGGTACTTAGTAAGTAAATGAACACAACTCCACAAGAACAGAACTACCTGAATGATCCCGTGGCTCCAGAGCACACATTCAGGCAACTGAGATGGCCAGTGCTAGTGCACAAGCTTCGTATTAAAATGAGATTTGGCAGAAAAAAAAGAGAGCCAAAATGCATTGTTCCAGCTATCAATGTCATCACAGAAACATAGAACAGTTTGGCTAGGAAGGAGCCTTTAATGGTCATCTAGTCATCATTCTAATATCCCCTGCCACAGGATATTGGAAAAAAATTCTTCACTGAAAGGGTTATCAGGCATTGGAACAGGCTGCCCAGAGAAGTGTTGGAATCAGCATCCCTGGAAGTGCTCAAAAAAGGTGTAGATGTGGGACTTAGAGATACAGCTTAGTGCTGGGCACAGTGGTGCTGGGTTAATGGTTGGACTCTATGATCCTGGAGGTCTCTTCCAACCTTAACAATTCCAGCATTCTGTGATCCTAGGAGCTGAAGCTGCTCTGCCACCAGACTGCTGCTCCTGGCGTTCCTGGAGCACTCATGTCTCCATACACTCTTTTGTATTTAACCTACAGGCTGCTGTCCACTCTTCTCTTAAGCCTTTGCAAGTCTTCCACAAAGCAGCAATACATGTCAAACTCCTTAATTCCTCCTGTAACTGCCATTTAAAAATTCCATGGCTGATGTATGTTTTCATCACTTGAACCCTTCCATTCATGCCTGTATGAATGACAGCAGCTTCCTTGCTGAAAAAAACTCCATTTTGTTCCCTAGAAAATTGCACTTTTAAGGAGCAATGGAAAATTTATCACCCAGAGCACCAATATGAAGAGGCCCACAAAGGGTGGCAGGTTTCCTGCCACATCATACTGCAGCAAACTCCAGTAGCAGAACCACAATGGACCAGGGCCTCTGCCCTCTAGGCAGGTCACATAACTCACTCAGGAGGTCACCTTGCTCAGGCTTTCAAACTCACCACAGACAGACTGCCATCGCCTGTGCCAGGACCTTCAGTGCCCTCCAGAGTTTGCAGAGATGTTTCTTCATCATGTTTACTGTGTGATTCAGTTATAACATCCTCATCCTGGAGAGAGAGAGAGGGAACAGTGGAAATGCTTCTTATCTTCCATACAGATGTGCAGTAGTGGGGATGTGGCACTTTGGGACATGGTTTAGTGGTGAACATGGCAGTGTTTGGTTTATGACTGGACTTGGTCGTAAACGTCTTTTCCAACCTAAATAATTCTCTGATTCTATGTTCCATTGCCTTGTTGTGCTAGAGAAGCCTGAAAGAGCAGCAATCACTCAGCCTGTTGTGGTCCTGGCCCAAGAACAATCACAAAGAGCAGTTTTGCTATGCCTGTGGCACTGATGTACAACAACAAACAACTGCAGCTGTCACAACATTACTGATGCACCATGAAGAACAGAACAGAATGGCACCAAAACTGTAGCTGATTGAGTGTCCTAGACACTGATTTTCTCATGTACAAAGAGAACCTTTTCCACAAATCATCCCTCACATTTTTAGAGCCTTTCCAGGAATCAGTAACACAAGTTGCTGCTGCTAAATGTTCATTTCTACCTTTGGGGGTTTTGTGAGGCTAAAAGGAATTAGAATCATTCAGACTGTAAAAAATGCTTAAGGTCACTGAGTCCAACCAGTATGTACAACAGAAAAAGAGATTCTAAATGGCAAGATTTAGAAGATTTGTGAGATGGAAGATATGAATAAGGCCACCTTGTCCTGCATTTCTACAGTTCTCTTGCACCACAGGCTTCTGCAATACTTAGGATTTGTGCAGATCTTTTCCACAAAGATGAGTTCCCATCTCCACAGAGATAAACCCAAATGCATTACCTGAACAATTCCCTCTGACAAGGTACCAGAAGACCAGGAGGTTGCACTGTCTTCCTTGAGCCTTTCATCATCTCTTTCTGAAGGCCAGAAGCTTGCATCTTTGTCTGTGGCTGTACTTCCCTTTGAAAGCAGTAACAGCTCAGCTTTAGCTTGTGAGCAGGAAGCTCAGATATTCCTCCAGGCAATGTAAAACACTGCAAACTTCTAATAACACTTTGCTCTATTTCTGCCTTGTTTATGTATCTATATTTGTGTTTCCCAAATCCCACCTCTCTTCTTACTCTGTATCTCTGCTGCAAGATGAAAGGCAACTGGATGACACTGATGGTCTTCTCTAGAGACTGCAGAATATTCTCATTTTTTAAAATATTAAAAAAACCTGAAAAACCTGAAAAAAGCCCCAAACAAACCAACAACCACCAAACCAACAAGAAGATGCCTATCTATCTTTCTCCTGTCCCCTAAGTAGTCCTAAATGTAAAGAAAAATGTAAAGAAAAACCAATGAAGGGGCCGAGTGAGAAACCCTGAAACTGAAGTGCTATAGTGCTATCACTGGATCTATAGTGAGGCAAAAGCTCTCCAAGCTGTTTGGACTTCTTTGCACTGTTTTGCCAAAGAGGTTTTTTCCAAAAACAATTAGCTTTGCTCCTCTGCAGTTCCCGTGGGCATTTAGACCCCTCAGATTCAGAGCAACCTGTAGGACAGTGTCCCCCACTTTCTCCCAATCTCCCAGAAATCTCATCTATCCTAACTTCACTCCCAATAGTCTAATCACATCCTTTCTTTCTTAAGCTCAAACTAACAAATAAATTTTGTTGTTTCTTTTATGTTTTGGCATTTCAGAGGCTAATTCTTTCTGAAACCCACCTCCATAAGGAAGCATTGGTATTTAAGGCCATATTTTGCCATTAACACTACCATAAAGGGGGCATTAGTAAATAGGCAATCCCACCAAAAGCAGGATCACACCAGCACCTTGTTCTGTGTAACAATGGCACTGGAAAATTGGTACACTGGCTTGAGTGCAATTCATTTGTATCCTGGAATAATAACAGATATTTTTAAATTGTTTTAAAATATTTTAGATTTTCACATTTTTCGTAATTTCTCCTTTATGAAAATCCTCTATCTTACATACACAGTTGTATATATATATGTAAAATACACTGGACTCACCTTGCTGTGTAAAGAACAATCTTCTGATTCTTCGTCTAAGGAAGGTAGAAGAGCTATCACTCCTCTTTTTTTCAACTACAGAAACACACACAGAGAAACAACCCAATTAATCATGACAAGAACAGCAAAAGCCTCTTCACTTCTGCCTGTAAACCAAAACAAATTTACCACTTGAGATCCACTTTTGGAAAGCACTGAACATCTGGCAACCTACATTAAAGTAACTGAAAGCTGCAGGTTCTAAGCACCTCTGAAAATTGGGATTTAATGCTGTTATGTTTCAACAGCACAGCTACAAAAGGGACAAATTAAATTTTGGCCCATGAAAATAATTTACTGAAAATCCCAGAACAACAGACTATCAACAAAACTACACATGGGCCATTCTGCAGTTGATTGATGCAAACTTCATGTTGAAAATGAAAAATACTAAGAAATAACCAGAGGCACCCCTCTCCTACCTTCTCCTAGACATGCCTCACACTCAGTCCTTCTGCACACCAAGGGGAGGAGAGACAGTATTGATTCATAGGGGCAGGGGTGCTCCTCTCTCACATGCCACTCCTCCAGGAGCAGGAAGGGTTATTTACCTCCCCTCTTTGGCCCTCAGGTGAGTGATCACTTACCTGCTGACCAGAGACATCAGTCCCAATCAGGTCACTCTGTGCTAATACAGAGGCTGCAGGTTCATCTGCTGCTTCAGGCACTTCTTGCTGTAGGCGCTGGTGAAGCTCAGACATGGAATTCTTCATCCCGGTAAGGAAATCTTCCTTCTTTTGGCACAGCTTTATGATTTCTTCTTTTACAGCTTCCATTTCTCCCTAAGGAGCAACAACATCTGTAAGCATCCGTTTTTCTTATTTAACCAAACAGCAATGTAACAGATGACATCAGTGCTGCATCTTACTGGTACTGGGGCTATTTCCCCCTTTTCCTTTTTCTGGGCTTTGGGACAGTTCCCCATTGTCACTGCAGGAGATGTCCAGGCACGTGCAAACCAAGGGCAACAGATGGGCTCAGGACAGCACTTGCCACTTGTGATGCAGGAGCTGGTAGTGTGGAAGGAAATGTGGCAGGCTGGAACGAATTCTAACTAGGTCCTGCATATCCATGAGAACACCAGCTTCCTCCAGGACAAAGGGAATGCAGATGGGTTACATTACTCTGTGTGTCAGAGCAGGTGATGTTACTTCCAAGTACCTTCCCTGGCAGCCTGACACTGAACACTTGGGAAAGCCCTGAGGAGGGGGCAAAGACAGCAAATGAGGGTAGCTCAGGGCTCAGTCTTTGCTGAGGCTGGCCCAAAGGAAACAAACCCTTTGGTGGGTGTTGGGGATGTGGTTAGGGCCAAAAATATTCCACATCTTTGAATGTGACACTGGGAGAGATAAATGGACCCCAACAAAGCTTAAGGAAAATAACGTTCTGCAGAAACTAAACAATAACCCAAGTAACTGCACTAACAGAGGGGGAAATAAATCTGTCTTGGTCTCCTTCCTGGCCAGGACTATTGCTCCAGCCAGTGTTCTGCCCTCAGAGTTTTTTCCTAGGGCTTTCCTTGCCACCCAGCCTCCAGGTGAACCAAGAAATACCAGCAAATAACAGAGTAAGACAGGGCCTACTGTCTTGCCCTACTCCCTTCATCACTGAAAGTGCTAAAGCTCTTTGAAGCATTGTTACTTGCTCAGAAGACTGAAACCTGGCTAAATATCCCTTTGCACACTGGGCTCACTTGATCACAGCAAGCTTTGATGCCAGGCTTGAAGTGAGAACAGCACTGGCTCCACACCATGCTCTGTCATTAGTGATGTTATGCAAGTAGTAATCTGTGGCAGATGAAAGCAGTGAGACTGCTGGTCCTGTCTCCACTACAGCTTCTGTTAATAGCTCTAGGGTGGCAGCATGACAGGAAAGGTGGAGGGAGGAACTCCAGCAAATTTTCAAAGGACATGGGAACTCTACCCAGACAATGCTTTCTTCCTTTCGTACACTCAAAACCACAAGATAAAATCATCCAAAGGTAAAGGAAAAAAAAAAAACCTCATTGAAATGAAGAAACGGTCATCCATGAAAATTTGACATGTTTTTATGAATGTCCACTATGAATAGTGTATCTACTTATTTCACTGCAGGAGACTTGCCAGCATAGATTTGCCAGCTACTCTTTTGCAAACTTAATTAGCCATAACCTCCTCAGAAACCAAATCTTTCTTAAAATCACTTCTTTATCTGAAATCCTTCAGTAAGATGGGCGATTCCACTGCCCACTTCTATTCATGCAATGCTGAATCTGCCAAGTTTTCTGCTAAAACAAGAACTATTAAACATAAAATCCTACACTCAGAGGCAAAAACAAGGAAGAATCAGGAAATGAGTCATGCTGAGCACTACATCAAGCCTCCAACATCCAACCAGCTGACAGCAAAGCAGCTATGTACTTAGGAGCCTACTGAGTGATTATAGTTATTAGGCAAGTACAATGTAAGTGCATTAACTTTACTGTGACTGACTGGAAAAAAACTGAGCATTTCAGAGGCACTTTATAAATAGTTATTACATTTAATTAGTGATTTCCTGACTTCTGCAGTGCTATCCTTAAAACACATCTTATTTTTGCATTAAAAAATCAATTAATCCATTTACAGAAAGCAGCTGACTGTAGAGAGAAAAGCAACCCATGTTTGCCGGTGATGAAAACAGTGTGGCAGTGAGGACAAAGAAAGGAGTCTAATGAATCTAACCGACACTAGAATCCCCAAAATTAGCATTGCATTCATCAGAAGGGGACTTGGTTCTCTCCTTAGGCACTATCTCCAGCTGCCACCTCAGGAAAATTAGCAGGATGCTGTGCACAGGTAAGCTCTCAGTGCTGCACATTGTTTCATCAAAACAGCTGTCGTAAAAACAGCGCCCAGATTTTCTGCCAAGTTGATACAGGCACAAATGACACATCAAAATCAGTAAGGAGTATATTATGAAAGATGCACCCAACTTGCAAAGTAATATTAATTGGAATTAATTGCATGGTCACAGTATGGCATTCAATAGCTTGCTTGATTGTGGTGGGGAAGGGCAGCACACCACTATTTCTCAATGCTCTGCATCATCATGATAACTGTTATTCAGGACAAGGAAGACAAATGAGAGAGAAAAGAATGAAAACCACCTCTGGACAAGGAGTCTTCTGAGCCTGTGGTTGATCTTCATGTGATATTTCAACCAAATTGTTCTTTAGAAGTTGTTTCAACTTTTCAATTTCTTGCTCACATTCGTCTGTTTTCTTTACAGTTTCCTGTGAAATAGCAATCTCCATAAATAATTTTGAAATAAGGAGTACATCAACAAACAAGTCAGTAAGGAAACAAAGTTGAACTGAAGAGTACTGAAGCCTCTTTTGTACCTACAGTTATGTGTAACAGAATCAGTGTTTGTTCTGCTAACTTTGCACAACCCCATCCCTCACTAAGTTTATTACTCAATTGCTAAAGAGAAACAAGCTGCTCTACCCACAAACTGAAGTATGGTGGAGTATTCTGTCTAGGAGCTCCAGAGCAGAACTACAAATTTGGCTCTCAAATAGAAATGGAGCAGATTTCACCACATTCATTACAGTTTAGGAAAGGTTGTGAAAAAGAGAGAAACCAAAGGTTTCCATATCAAGTAGCAAGCCTAACTGGTTTTTACAGGTGCCAGCTAGTTCTGCAAAACCAAAAATTAAACTGACCAAAAATGAACTGTGCTGTACACCAGGCAAACACTGCAGCTCAGAGGATAACCCAACCACACCAACTATTTGAATACTTCCAATAAAAAAGATAAGCATTCCCAGCATGTGAACTTCTTCTGTTTACATGGCTTATAGGAAAACAAACAGCCAAATTCACTTTTCCTCATTTGACACTGACAGCAAAATCTCATTAGCCCCCCAGGCTTTGCTGTTCATGCAGTAATGGGCAATCTCCCCACACACTCCTATTTGTCAGTCACAGCCTGTCATGATGTCTCAGGTCATTAAGAAATTGTCACATCTACAAGTCAGAGTATCTTGTGAAAACACTGAATATGCACAGCACTTGGTGTCTCTGGACCCAGAGGATGAGAACCTAAAATATCAAAGGGCTGTTCCTCAGGTGCCTGCCAAAGGTAATAAAGAAACAATGAAGTCAACAGGCTTGATCCTATTGTGCTGACAGCAGCAGCTGAATGACCCAACAGGTCAAAGATCTCACTGCAAAGTGTTCACAGACTCTGCTTTTCAGAGCAAAGGGTCTCTCCTGCTATGAACAGCAACAGTGCCATTTCTTCAGTCACTTCTTCAGAACAGCACTCCCTCTCAAGAAAATGCAAGCTAATCAGGTTCTAAAATCCCATTATTATTTTACAGGTCTTAAAAGTGAGAAGAAACTACTTTCCTCACATTAAAAAAAAAAGAAAAAAAAAAGTCAGTATGAAGGGGAAGATATTTGTGGCCTCTAATCTTTGCCACAGGCAAAGAATCAGAGAGGAAAGAAAAAGGAATAGGTCTTCTTAACTTTAATGAGAAAGTAAAAAAAGATCTCCTACAAAGGAAGATTCTCTTACTCACACCTTCAATTCCACAGGAATAGGACTGTTTAGTAATAAATTGAGTCTTACCTCAAATTGCCTTGACTAACTAAAGAGTCTGAATATTTCGTATACAGACTCCAGTGTCTTCTGTCATGGACCAATATGTGAATATAATCACTTACCTGAAGATAATTAATTTTTTCTGCCTTCTGCTAAAGGAAAAGAAGATCTGATTTTATCCTTTGTCCAATATAACAAATTATACCATATATTTGGGACTGAATTTCTTCCTGCAAGTGCTGACTTTCTTTTGAGTTTTTTCTGGTTATTTCCTGGTTAACAGTTGCTCTTTATTTTTCATATTATGGTAATTCCAGAAGACCTACCCATTGAAAAGGCCCTCCTACCCACAGTGTATTTGTTTTGGAAGAGCTTAGTGAAAATGAGGTGAATAAATCATCAGATATGCAAATAATACCACTCTCTTGCACTGAAAACCAGCAGAAGCAGATGTGGCTTCCAAATCTTCTTCCTTATGACGTTATTTAGGTGTGGAACCTAACAGGCCATAATAAAAAAACAACATTCAACGGAGAACTAAGTCACTTAAACTCCTGCCCCAGAGCATTTTCAATACTTATTACAGCCTTTGTTTCTGACTGTTTCAGGTGTTACAATGCAACTTATTTATACAAAAGTCACTTATGCAATATTCCACTGCTTCATCCATAGCAAAATATGGGCAAACTCATCCAAAGACTAATCCTTGGGGGGGGAAAAAAAGGATATATTTGTACAGGAAGCTTGGCTCGTATTTGCTTTGCTCTCTAGCAGGATTCTTATCACCTTTTTAATGCAGCACTCAAAATGGCATGGTTTAAAGGCTTTATCCTTTGTTACACCTTAGCTGGTGCTAGACTTGTATTGTAGTACTGCTGCTTTCAACCCATTCAACTGCACTGGAAAATCTCTTTTGCACAGTTTGATATGCTAGCTGCCAAGAATTGCAATTTTCCCCATCTGTTTTCTGACAAAGAAATTTAATTCAGCCACAGATTGTTGTGTGTCTACAAGATAAAGGCAAATGCTGTGCAAAAAAAGATCACAGCTTTACAAAAAGGAGAAAAATCTAAAATTTGACCTAATACTGCACAAAAGCCAGTAAAAAGTGTCATGACAAGAACTGGTAATTAGAAAGCACTCTGTTTCTGATGCTTTTAAAGTGTTTTGAAAATTCTCCATTTTTTGATGTCGTAACTCTGAAAAAGGTATATTTTATCACATCCATTTTTTGGACATAAGAAATTGTATTGACTAAAAAAGAAGAAGAGAATGAAGGTATTATACAGATCTAATACAGTCACTGCTTTTTCTGACTCTAAACATGCATTAGTCATGTGGCATGTTTGAGTTTTTCTTTGTGTTCTGCTTTAAATTTCACAGAGTGAAAATCAAAAATGGACATTCCCGTTTCAGCTGTCACTTGTCTGCCTGGCCTCTGAAATGCCCAGTTAGATGTTTTAAAGCATTCTGCTTTACCTTAATAGCTTAAGAAAACCAAATCAACAAAGATAATGTAATATTCTTCTAGGTGTTGTCAGCATCCTGCCAAGAAATGGATGGGTCACACGAGAACTGTAATTCCTCTGCTGCCGTGGGAACCTGCGTTACCAAACTCCAGATTTCCTCAAGCCTGGGCAATAGAGCATGAATGGTCCTGAATTAAAACTTCCCTGAGCTGGTACAACCACATTGCTCAGTGAAGTGCTGCACAGAGACTCCTTCAGGTTTGGAGCAGTTCCATAACTCTCCCTGCCTGGTTAACACTTGCTGACCCACCAGCATTGCCTCCTCCTGTTGTTGCTTCCCTTCTGTTCCCAAACCTGGCCTGGCCAACAGCATCTCCAAGACCCCTGTCACATGCTGGCCTGCCTCAAAACAGTGAATTAACCATGGCACAGCTGTAGGGAATGGCCACTTTCCTGGCCCACTGATTTGGATTAGTAAAAGACCTTCTGCTGTTAGGAATTGCTGTCTAATGGCTGTCAACAAGAATTTCCAGGGTCAAGCTGAGTTTCAGGAGTTGGATTGCAGATGTGAGCACCTGCATCTAACACTGGACCTCAATCACTAGTCCAAACCTGAGCCTTCATTTCTTCTACAGTATGCTGTCAGCTGTGACTGAATTGGAAAACTGAAATGTATGTCAACACTATTCAATGTGCTTTGCTGCAGGATCTAATTAAATAGGAAAAAAAAAAAAAAAAGAAACCAGAACAAAAAAAATCCTCCAAACCATTACGTAGCAGACACAGTAGGTGTAACTACATGGCTGCAAAAGCAATAATGTTTAAAGATCAAAATTACTTAAAAAAAAAAAAAGTGGTTCAGGAGACTAAAAACAAAAACAAAAACAAAACCAAAAAAAAACAAAAACAAAAACAAATTAAAAAAAAAAAAAAAATTACCTCCAGAAGCTCATTTTGTTCCTTAGTTATTTTTTCTAATTTCTTTAATTCTCTCAAGAGTTGTCTTGCTCTTTGGAAGACAGAGAAAGGTTGCATTTTCAGCCCTGGCAGCTGAAGAGCATCTTCATAGGACTGTATATGAACAATAGTTTTCTGCATGGGACCAACATGCTCAAGTATAACCTGTCAGGATAGAAGAGAGATGATGGATGTGATATTGAGTTAGAAAAATCAACACCATGAATTTATACTACACTAATGATGAGCAAAAGCTCTCTTTAGTGAGTTTCTCATTTAAGAAGGAAGAAATTTTAATCCCCATATGGGCCATTCACTGTAGAGTTGGACTTGATGATCCTTGTGCAGCCCCTACAACTCAGAATATTCTGTGATTCTTGTCCTTGGAACAAATCAGTGAAAATCCACAGTGAGGCTATCTAAAGCAAGACAAAGATATAAGTTATGTCTTTACAATTCTGTTTTTTCTGCATATACAAAGTTTGCACAGTGACAGAAATTGAGCTGCTTAGTAAATAGCAACTAATCACTTTCAGATGAGCTGCTATTTACTAAGCAGCTCATTTCAAAGCAGAACATCACTGGCAGTGAACACAGTTAAAGTGGTGCAAATTCTTTGATGTCATTCTAGGCAAATTCTAGTTTTTGTCTTTTGTCCAGCAAACCAGTCATTTTATGATAGTCCTAAAAGCATCTTATCAACAGAGATGAGATAATGAATCAAGATGGAAGTCAGCAGAAAGCCCTGAAGATGGCTCTCCTGTCAAGGACAGCATTTCAAATCACAATACTTGTAGTGAATGCACAATTTACAACCACCTTGATCAGTCTGGGATGAACAGAAATGTGCGGGTTCATAGCACAATTCATGTTTTATGGAAGACTCAGTGATCAATTTATGAAAGACAAAATGGCAATAGCAACTCCTAACTTCTTGGTTCTCCTTAAGATATATGAACTCCTACTGGGACCTCATTCAGCAGGGATCTCCAGGAAGAAAAAAATAATATAAATACAAACCACCTATAGGCCTTTTCATTACCAACATTTTTGTTAAACTCTCTCTCAAGAAGATTTTGTTTCCCAGTGGAAATGGAGATGCATATTGTCTCACTCATAAGCAGACTGTATCAGGAATATTTTGTATTATCCAGACTTTGATTTACATTAAGGAAGTAGGTAAATATTGCTTTCCAGAAGAAATTTTACTTTTACCATGTAATGTAGCTATTACAAAATTGTTCTCTGGGTAACCAAGCTGCACAGCTTTGTTATGAGAGTCACACTGCTATGAGAGGTATGATGCCATTTTTATTCCTCACCTGAAACTCAACCCGTGCTCTTTGTATTTTAGGCAGATAACACTGAGGACTGTATGTGGTGTGAAATAAAAGAATCATCTGCTACATATTGCCTCTAATTTTAGAAAAACAAGGCCTAATTTTGTAACTTCAGATTTCCATTTGGTGCCAAGTAGAGTGGTGTCCAACAAGTGTCTCTTGTAAACCAGGCCATAAACTTCTCAAAAAATGGAGATTCTCAAATGTGGCAGCTATGCCTGACATGTGCTTAATTTACAAACTCAAGTTCTCTGTGGGCATGTTCTCAATAGTGCTTTAATTTCAAGTTTGTGTTCAAACCATGACTGTACTTCTTGAAAAGGTCTCTCAACACCTCAGAGTTTACATTGATCAGGAAATAAAGCCTATATAGGAGTTTTTACAGACCTGTCCATGTTTAAGTTGATCTTTAGGAGAAAATTCTAACAAATCTTTTGATGACAGGATTGTCTTCATTTCTGCAACATCTTTCTCAAACACCTTCACATGAGATTCGATGGCATCCAACTCCTAGATTTTGGGAACAAAGAGTATTTGTAGGTAGCCCACACACCAAAGCCAACTTGCATTTCTGTCTTTCACTTAAATTTAAAAAGAAATACTGAAAAATGAATGCAGCATACGCAGGATATATTAATGGATGCTACTGATCAAAAGGCTAGTTATTATAAATTACTTTTAGTCGTAACTTCTAAAGAAATTAAGTATTAAAGATCATTTGGTCTGTTTAAAACCCCGAAAACAGAACTGAACTATCCTTAGAATTTCACATTACAAATTACCAGTAGTGAGAAGATTGTTTTCCAGTGGTGATAGTTATCAAAATAAGAAAGTGCTGTAATTACACTGCTGCAACTTCCAGTAGGAAGAGACTTATGTCAGATAGGAAAGGAATCCACAGACAGCTGCTTGTGAATTCTCACAGTCACAGAGTAGACTAGGCTGGAAGGGACCTTGAAAGGTCTCTGCTACCCATCAAACCAGGGCACTTGGGGTCTGATCCTGTTGAGATTTGTGTATCCCTTGAGGTGGGATTATTACCCATTCTTGGAGCCCCTGATTTAGTGTTTGACCATTTCACTGCAAAAAAGACATGAAAATACTTCCTACTACATAGATGTAATTTCCTTTGTTAGACTTGAGGTCTGCTACTGCTCATCTTTTTGCTGAATACCCCAAGAAGAGCCTGGCCCAATCCTGTCAGTGATCTCCCATCATGGAGCAGCTAACAGCAGCAATAACAACCTCTCACTCCCAAGCTTCTCTGGGCTGAACCAACGCAGGCTCCCAGCCTTTCCTCCTACATCTTGTGTTAATCCTGAATTTCACAGCTTAATTAGTTACCAAATGCCTTCTGATGGTTTGTTTCCAAACTTGGCACACCTACAAAAGCCAGCACTACACCCTTGTTTTCCATGTAGATGATATAATCTGCATTTTCTAACATAGGCTGAAGCTCTGATAAAAGACATTTATGGGTCATCCAGACTTACATCAGCCACGTGCAGGATTTGTGGAAGAATCTCTGCTATCTCATGCTGTAAAGTTGCTACTTGAACATCTACTTCATTCAGCTGTTGCCTTACACTGTCAGTTTCAAAGATGGGGGACAGCTCCTCCAGCTCCATGAAGATGCCATGCAGAAGATTCTGCTTTTGCTCTGAGTCTTCCAAAGCCATCTGGAGACAAAATGGGAGCTTAATTTGATACATCACTGCTGGATATTTAAGTTATAGAGGTAAGGATAAAGAAGGAACAAAATGCTTCAAAAAATATCAGGCCAGTTGTCGGTGATGTGAAGTCTCTTCCCCTACAATGAACTGGTTGAGCTTTTGGATTAACTGCAGTGAACACTGTCATGAAGAACAGTGAGGGCTGCAAGAAATGCATGAGCTCCATTTGTCTGGGTGGTGTGTGAAGCAAAGGACTGAATGCATGTTTCCACTCGAGTGAGAGCCCAGGGTGCCTTTCCAAATCCACTAGTTCCACAGCCCAGGACAAACAAAACATTCCATTTCACAAACACGGGAGACAATCAGCTTTTGCCAGAAAAAAAATTCATGTGTTTTGGAAATCACATTCTCCCCACTGTGGCTACATGATTTTGTAACATATCAGCCAAGAATGGCCAGCTACTTCCTGCCAAGAATTCTTACGAGTCTTACTACAAAAATTTATGTTTAGAACACCAACTTTTTCACTTGGCCTAAGCAAAGGAGTGGAGGCACAGAAAATTCAAATTTTAATTACAAAATGGCCAGATTTTTTTTTGGCACTAGCCCTGATTTTCCCTGCAGCATACGTAGGGATGTAACATAGAATGTTACAACCATTCAATTTTTGAAATTACCAATCAGAATTGCCTTCAAGAAACAGTGAGCACAGCCTTCCAAACCACAACTCACTTCAAAGTTTCCATCTAACACAGAGACATCAAAAAAATACACTTTGCCTTTTTGGCTCACATACAATATAGAAAGAATCTTTTATGTGCAGGCAGTAAAAACTGACCACAGCCACTCAGCTC
Organism: Certhia americana; assembly: GCA_018697195.1. Lineage (NCBI taxonomy): Eukaryota > Metazoa > Chordata > Aves > Passeriformes > Certhiidae > Certhia > Certhia americana. The sequence goes on from CM031861.1 coordinate 56,359,356, forward strand.
AGCATTTGCATAAGATAGGTATGTCCAGCACCAAAAAAGGACTGTATTTCATGAGTGTCAACTCTAACTTTTTCACTGAAAAGATTTACTGAAAATGGTAAATTAATTATGTCAGTAGCATTAAAAATGGAAAACTGCATCTGTACAGAGCAACAAGTGCTAACAGGAGCATTTATCCACATCAACTCTTACCTGGAGCTCATCAGTATGCTTGTGTAAGCTTTTTGCAGAGTCGTGCTGAGCATCAGTTCTTAGCAAACTGCTGGTGCTTTCTATCCAATCTTTCACATTCTTCAAGTGCTCCTTGTATTCTTCCATCTTGTTGGTCGCCTAAGAAATGACAATTTTACAGAAAGTCACAAGTTAATTGCTTCATTGTATAAGATAAATGCATCTATGAGCAAGATTAAAAGAAAATAGGATGCATTTGCATCATGGCTAGTTAAATTAGCATGGTGAAATAAAAACCACTTTTCTGAAACAGTTTGATTATTTCAGGTTATCCCCTCTCAACAAGTTAATTTTGGTTGCTTGCATGCTTACATTTCATGGGGCATTGTTGCAATTTATAGGGCAACGGCACTTTAATAGACAGCCCACTGGCAGAGGCTGAGACAACCACCTCAACACCCACCCAGGGGCAAGAAAATTCCCCTTATGAACCTCTCAGCCATGGCTTGAGCCAGTCCTTTGGGGTAGCCACTCCAGAAACCCCAGCTCCAATAAGCCTTGCCACAGCAGGCTAGTGACTCTACTCATTTGACAGCCTCTGATGATGTTTCACACGAAGCCTTCACTCTGGATTTTTACACAACTGCTCCATCTGCACCCACCTTGTTGAGAATGGCAGTTCTGCGCTCAGCACGCTGTGAGACCTGCTGGTACTGCTGCAGGGGGGCCACCAGCACATCCATCAGCTCCTGGGCATGGCAGGAATTCTGCTCCACTATATCCTGCACCTCTGCATCCAGCTCATTGAGCTTGTAATGCCAAAGGTCCAGCATATCCCAAATTTGCTGCATGTGGAGAGAAGGGAAATGAAATAGAATGTCATGCTCAAAGATAACAGCAGCGTTATTTGTTCTTCGTGTGGGACATGAATTGCAAAGGTTTCAGAACTGATATGATGAGAACAGAACACTTTGCATCTACTGGTGTGATTCACAGTTGAAAAAATCATGGATTCTCCTGTGAGAAAGAATTGATAAATATTCACCAGCTAAATGCTTGCTTGTACTTCTCCTTTTACAGACATAAAATGAATGGAAGGCCACTTCATGCTAAACCAGGCTCTGTAAAAACAACCAAAAATCTTTTAACACCCACAGATTATATTTTTGTCAAGATTACCTTCTGAACTTCTTTGGCTTTTGTAATGTTTTCACTCTTCTGTTGTAACATCTTTTCAATAGCTTGAAGGCCATTGTTAATAGTCTCTGCTTTTCTTTTCAGCACATACTGGGGAGAGTTCTGCAAGATTTCAGAGCTAACCTGCCAGAGCAAAGAGAAAACAACAGGGGATATTACAAATATCTGCTTATTTCTGTGTACCACCTTACCAAAAATATTCAAATTTTTTTTGTTTCCCTTGACAAGTCAGTTAAAAACACTGGAATGTTTTTATGTTTAATGTCAGCTAAAAAAAACAACAACGGAATTTGCAGGGAGAAGCACTAATGTGAGCTGGTTCAACATCTCCATGTTGTTCACTAATTTGGTCTCATTAAAAAATGCCTGGCTCAGAAAAGCAACCCCTGAGGAAACAAACACTGAGGCATTGCAGCTCCCTGGATGCCTTGCTTCACCCTGCTCCCACCTCTCACAGAGGCTGATCATGCTGCACAGTGGGAAGGGTCACATTTGGATTTATGCTGTAAGAAACCCAGAATGACACCTTTATGTCTCTGCTGGCAGCTGTGACTTCCACGTAACAAATAAGGGAATATCAAAGTGCATCAATGCACAGCGAATTTCTCGACATAAACTTGGAGATTTATCACTAAAATAAAAAGCTCTGAGGAACTTAATTTCACGCCACAAGACTCCACAGAAATGAAAAATTGGTGCACTGGAGAGCCTGATTTTCTGTGTAAAGAGAAAAACTCTCAAAGGTGAAGTTGAGTAATTGTCTGAGCACAGGACTGAGCAACACAGCATAAGCTACCAGGTTACTATGGACTAGATGAAGGGCAGGGAGTGAGAAAAGTCCTTATCCTGCCCCAAAGTGACAACTTTACTTACTAAACCCTGCTGGCTGCCAGGGTCAGCCAAGCAAAAATGGTTAAATTCTGGTAAATTCTTTGTGTGCTGCAGCCTTAGGATTTAGGAGGCAAATGCACAGTGAACAGTTTCATGCTGCCTTGATGCCAAAGATTTTTAATTTAATAGTTATTTTAGTTTGAAGCTCCTAGAACTGAAATATTTTATCCTTGTTGTGGGCTGAGGAATTAAGACCATTTTTAGTTAATAAATTATCTACTAATTTCTTAATTTTAACAACGTTTATAGATTCCAATACAAACACTCTAAAAAGTACCCACAGTACAATGTTGTATTGATAAAATTTCATTAATCAAAATAAATATATACAGAAAGAACTAGAGGGCTCCTCTGAAATACTCCTGCTTATACCCCAAAACCTGTGAAATCAGTCTGTACTTAGTGCCTAAGACTTCTTGGAAAAAGGAATTCAGGCTGTAATCACTGAACACTTGACCATTATTACTATCCTGGAATATACCAAACATTAAATATTGTCTATAACTGTATTGCCAACTTCCAAAATAAAAAAGAATCATGTATGAGTGATGTGACACAGCTGGAAATGAGTAAACAGATAGAGCTCTGACTTCTCTATTTCTTCAAGATAAAAACACTGCATCCATCTGTCAATGCTCTTGCCATCAGCAAAGAAGGATTTTAATTTCAATAATTCTTCCAGGGATAAAATTTATTATTTATGGTATCAAATGTACAATTTATTTTCAGTTTTTGGTTTGCAGATTTAGAAAAAAGCAGAATGACATTCAAATATGAGAACTCAATTTAACACATGCTGGTATTTCCTATGTAACAGAACTACCTCCAGTTCCACCATGATTTTTTTGTTTGTTTGTTTTCTAAATGCATTTTGAAAAATTCCAGGGTAGTTTATACTGTTTCTCAATACCTAAATGTGAAAACCAAATGTTATCTAGCTTCCAGGACCAGTTCTTTCACTCCAACAGGTAATGTGTGCTTTGGGATAAACTTTTATATCTTGGTAAATGAAACAGTAAACAATAAAAAACCCTCAAAGCACAAATACTGTTTTGCTTTCCTTCTCTTCTCTCCTCCCATTTGTTGGTTCTGAAAAGACTAGTCACATTTTGAAACAGAAACTATAAAGCTGACCACAGTAAAAGTCATAAGCTTTAGTTATTATGCTGCTAAATATTTTATGTAAGAGAAAAAGAGTAATTTGACAGACACTAAAAAGTAACTGGATTTCAAAACTGTTTTATTAAACTTTCAAATTTGATCAAATTAACTGAGAATTAACTTTAAAAATTAGCTTTGAACATTATTATTTATGAAATATGAGAACTGAAAGGGTTTGATTTTTTTCATTTTTAAAATAACACAAATGAGTAAGTAAAAATTATGGTAATTGAATCAGGCTAAAAATTTGACCTCAAAATGAGAGTATTACTCTGTTTTCCCTTAATTTTTCTTTCAGCTAACTGCTTATATCCCTTGTAGATAGAATTTACTGCAAAAAAAAAAATGATGCAATGGGACTCAGTTACTTAAATTCCCTAATTTTAAAGGAAGATGACAAATTTAAAAAAATTTGTAAACTACATTTTAAAAAAATAACCTGTTTCAAAGTCCTTTTTTAACCGAGTTCTGAAAATATTTTCTCATTTAAGGTATGCAAACCTTGCAATCGACTTTGACTACTAGTTCCCAGTTTAAGAATCAGATTGGATAGAAGACAGCATCCACATAATATTAAAAAATACTGCTAAAGATTCTGCCATGTCCATTTTTAATAAAAATTAAAAATGTTATATTGACACTGCTTGCCATAAGAATATTCTAAAAAGAGACCTAGGCATGAAGAATGATTTATACACTGCAAATAGATAAATATGAGAACCACATCAAGAGTTACCTTCTCTTCTAGGTCTTGCAATACTTTCTTGCAGTCCTCCAACTGTGTTTCAATCTCTGCAGGGACTATTGTGTACATTTCAGAATACTTGATTCGAAGTTTCTCCATGATATCCTCCAGAGCTTGACTCTCTCTGCCAATCACACTCTGAAGCTCCTACAAAATTAAGAATAACTTCAGCAGTTTTACCCAGTTCTTACTGAGTGCATGTGTGTATATGTACATACATTTGTGTACATACACACATACATAATGTGTTTTATACTTCCTATTGTTGATTATGGTTTGGAGAAATTGGGTTTGGGATATCAAACCTGATTTGATTACCTCTGCAAGCAGATAAACTCTAAGCAATACTGACTCATTTAATCAAATGATGCTTTCAATCTGTAAGAATTAATTAAACCTGATACTGCTCCACGTCGGGGAAGTGACGCACTGATGTGCATTGACAGGCACAGCAAAGGGACCATCTGAAGAGCTCCTATGATTAAATGTTAACCTTTGAGCTCTCCCCTTTGCCAAAAGTGCATTTTTCCCTTTGAAAGAGTTTAATAGCCAATGTCCATCCCTTCATTATTATAAACAACACAAAGGCCACAAAAAGCAACAGGTTTCAGGCTGAAGTGTCTCCTTTCAGGCAATTACGCAGAGCAGCACAGCAGGCTCCTCTCAAAACAGTAGTTTCCAGTTCTGCATGAAGAATGCAGGTTTTATGAGATAAAAGAAACTTGAACAACTGTCTACAGCTTGTGGCCTAGAAATAAAATCTGAGCTAAGTCCTCCTGCAGAAAGAATGAAGAAATTCACGTGTTTGGAAAGTTTTCTAGAGTTTCAAGTCCGAAGGTTCTTGTTTGCTGGCTTTATGGCTCCTTTCCTCAGTGTTCAGCTGTTTGAGAAACTCAAATGCTAACTCAAGTTATTGGGAAAAATTATCCAAACCTCCCACCAGGCAATGAAAGACACTAAAATTAACTGCCTTTGCTTTTTCAATCAGGAGTAATGGTATTCCACTAATTCATAGTCCACTTGGGAATCTTTTCCTTCACATAAAGGCAACACACAGAAAAAATATGATAAGACACTGAGACTGATTTATTTCCTGTCATCCCACAACTGGGTCTGTGAGATTAAAAAAACCCAAACCCTCAAAATCATGAAACAGCAGTGTGCCTCATTCTCTCAGGGAAAAGGCTGCTGTGGTCAACTGGCCCAATTAAGATTGTGCCAATATGTATGGGAGTTCACAGATTCCCTGACCTGAACTGGAAACAATCAGTTACAATGCTCATCTCCAAAACAAAGCATGTCTGTAAACTGGTTTCTGTGTATTACTGCATGTTCACATTTCACAGGTTATTTAGCTGGAAAGCAGGTACCTATCAAAACTGTCCCAGTTTCTTTCCTAAGGGATGAGATAATAACACTTCCCTTTTTCACCTATGTGGGTGAATTTAAAACTTTTGCCACCCAGCTAAATCAGGTTTGTCATCTCAAAATGAAACAGATTTCCACTCAAGAGGTGCAGTGGAGTGACTAATGCTATAGATTTCATAGGAACTAGATTTTCTTTGGAAGTAAGGGGTGAAATTGCCCTGCAGATTTTGGCTCACTGGTGTTTGGACTATGTAAAATTAATGAACTCTTCAATCTTTCCAGCTTCTCAAAAGGAAAAGGCCTGCTGTGACATACTGCTAAAAAGAGATCATTTGATGGGATTGCTGCTAGCATTTGCTTGTGCCATTGCTGTCAGGAACAGGAACAAGGTCTAAAGTCAATTTTGGATGAGTTTTAGGTGCTTGGAGTAGCAAAACTTGAATGTGAGGGAAAAGAGTAGGCATCAAGCACCTAGGTAGTAAAATTTCCTTCTGCATACAAAGAACTCAGTAAAAAAGCAGACACAACTCTAAATTCTAATTCCAAATAATTTAAAAAAGAAAATCAGCCCTCTTAGACAAATCCAAGGTCCCCCCAACAGCAATGCTGGCTCGTGGGTTTTCAGAACTTCTTAGACATGTAATAAATATTTTTCTCTGATGCTAACCCCCATCTGCCACCGTGGTCTTTGGCTTTTGTATTTTTCCTAGCCCTTTGCTTGGCTGGGGACAGCCATCCAGCTTTTATACAAGACACAGCAAAGAGAGATGAAATTTGTACTACACTTCAGTGGACTAAAATAAATTAATTATAAAATTCTATAGTTAAAAGATAATTGGATTAATTATTATTAAAAACAATATTTGATCAAGATTTTCAAATTGTGATAGCAATATAAACACAGTAAGAGTAACTTGAAACAAAGAATTTAAATGATAAATAAATAAACACATTCAGAAATTGCTAGGAATAACAAAGTCAAGAAATGCAGAAATTCATAGACTGCTGATGCTTATGGCTGCTGGTGGACACTGAGGTTTTGATCACAATTTGATTTTTCAAAATCATTCATCAGGTTAACCTCCAATCTGGGATATCAAATCCACAGCATCTGGAGCTACCCTGCGTAGGTATGCAGAGGGGAAAGCATGCAGGGTGTACATGAAGCAGCCCTCCCTAAAAGGAATGCAGCTGGCTGTGAATTTCTCTGCAATCTGGAAACGCTTCTGTGCCTGCTCACAGATCCCCACAGAGGGAAAGGAACACAAACCAAGGCCATGGCAGTCATATTCTGCTGAGCCAGACTCATTGTCTTTAAGTCAATGTGGCTAGACCTTGCCATTAATTTATCTGGAGCAAGCTCAAGCAGCAGCACAAACCAGGAGATACTCTGAATATCACAATAACAGAGCTGTTACCAACCTCCAGCTGTTCTGCCTTTCCATCAGCATCCTGCAATAACACAGATGCAGCATTCTGTAATGCATTTGTCACAGCACTTATTTCTTCAGTGACCTTGTTCCTCTCTTGAATCTCAGCCTTCACAGAATCTTTATGGTCTTGAGCTTTTTTGGACAACCTATGCAAGATTACCAGAAAGAATAAATTGTTTTAGACTCTACACTAAGTAGGAGCAAAGAGTATGCTTCATACAGCTATTATGAAGGTATATATGCAGAACCACACTTGTCTGTAATTTAAGAGTTTTTTTCTGTTATTAAATCTATGAGCTTTTTGTCACTTATTATCTCAGTTTCTTTAAAGTGAGTCCTCAAATAATGCTATTTGGTAGACCAAACCAGAGAGCAGGCATATTTAAACAGCAGAGGTCAGGTTCTCAGTCTAAAGGTGCTGGCAGATGTTGTTCACAAAGATTACCATGTCCAGAAGCAAACCCAGAGAAGGGTGAATACAATAATAATTTGTAAAAAATATTTGGAGAGAATCTTAAGACAGTGGCACTCACTTAGTTGCATTGTTGCAAAAAGCACAAGGCCTGTTTTTCCTAAAAGCAGAAAATCTTAAAATTCACAAGCACTTGGAACCTCTAAAACTGATTATTGTTCCTGGATTCCTACTGAATTTGAACACAAATTGTAGCCCATCAATGATACGGCCAGGCTCAGGTCTTCTCCCTAAATAATATTCCCAAATGCCCATACTGGAGACAGCAAATGGGTGAGATGGAGCATTGGTCTGACCCAGGAGAGCATTTATTGTCTCTTTAACTGCAGTACAGCTTTTATATACTCTTTGGTATCCAGTAAAATCCTGTGCTTGTGAATAGTCCTATCTCATACCTTCAACAGCCATTTCACACCACTTACTTTTTACAGCGCTCTTGCATTGCCTTTATCTCACACAAGGCAGGAAGGGCAGCTTCTCCCTCAACATCTTCAGGTGTGTTCAGGATGTTTCTTATCCGGTGAAGAAGCAGGAGTAAGAGGAGCTGTTGCTGGTTGATGTTTTCTTCAAATGAGTTCACAAAATCGAGTAACTCCACTAGTTCCTCTCTGGTGGCCTTTTCCTTCTCTTTAAGGCTTTCTGGCTGTTCTTCCTGGAGCTTATCGAGAATTATTGCTTCTCGTTCCAGCTAGGTAAACACCATGGCAAAGCATGAGATAAAGTGCTTTTTTATTCCACCATCTGAAGGTGCATTATTCATTTACTCACACGGGTGACTAAGTACTGGGAATTACACAGCCAGAACTTGAACCTTTGAAGTGTGACAAAACCTCTGAGTTTGCTTTAACAAAGCACATAACCCTGTGCAGAGCTGCTCTGGGTTCAGAGGACTGAATAAAAACCTCCACCATTTCTGACTCTGGCTTCAAAAAAGGGTAGGGGTAACTGAGCAGTGGGTGGGAAATGATGTTCTGCCCTTTGATCTAAGATTTAAATGATCTTAGCCCTTTACAAGCCATTTTACTTACAGTCCCATCTCCACCCCCCAAACCTGCAGATGTTGAGCAACTCACCTCTTCACTGATGAATTTCCATTCCTGCTTTAATTCTTCACAGGTAATTTCCAGTCCTTTGGCTGCCTCAAGCAAAGCCAGCCAGTTTTCCCACAGCACTGTTACAATCCTGCCCAGGGCCCTGTCACTTCCTCTGCATAACCTCATCATCTCTCCAGAGATCTGCCTCAGCTTCACGAGATCCTCTTCAGCAGAGTCAATGCTGGAGACTAAAATCTTACAGAAAAAACAAACACATCAATAAATACAATGCTACAGGCAGGAGTATTAATGAAGTATTCAGTAAGATGATTGGGATCTTCTAGGAAAATGGCAATCACTCCACTGAGCTGGTAAAAAGTGGTCATTTTGAGGGAGTTCTGTTGGCTAAGACTGGAGAAAGATGGAGTAAATAAAACATCTCATTTCTACAGCAGTAAGATATACTCATTTCACATGGTCTATTATACCTAGTCTTTTAACAAGTATATAAATATATTAACATATTCTGTGGTTTTATATATACATAAATATAGGATAAAGAATTCCACTTCTTTCTACTACGATGTCACATGGTATGCATAGCTGCATTGGTTTTGCATGAGCTTTTCAAGTTGTTCAGAGCCTTTCTTACCTTGCTTTCTTCCAAATGCTCCAAAGCTTCTTTATAAGACATTGGAGTCTTAGACAAAGACTGTCTAAGCATCTTTTCCAGTTTCTTAAGATTATCACACACTTTATCTTTGGTTTCTGTGTAGCTTTTATATTTTTCAAAATACCTGCATGAAACAATGAATGGATCCATTAAAATTTGTTGTTGCTCCTCTTTCCAACCATAATACCCAATAGAATAAAAACTTTTTAAAAACCTCATGAACTTCTAGTCCTGACTGTTTTGCAAGTTATTGTCAATTAGCATTTGTTAAACACTTCAGGTTTGATACCTGAGGTACTGATCACTGGATCATGATCAAGCAGTTTAAAAATACTATACTCTCTCTCTCAAACCTTTTATATACATGTGTGTGAAGGCTCTCCAGACTTCTTCTGTATCTGAAGGAAGGAAACTACAACCTGTGCCTTGTTTGGGCTTTACTTTCCAAGCCATCAGAACAGCCTATGGAAGACATAAATTAGGGTCCCTCTTAAAACTACTCTAACCTCCACCAGCACTGAACTGGAGACTGCAGAAATGTGCTCTCTTCTGATTCTGACATCCTATGACCCTCACTCGAGCCCTACATTTTGGAATATATAAGAAATGGCTGCAAGAAATGACTGGAAATTAGTAGTAATATGGTTACTGTCTGGCAATTTTCCTTCTTTAACAATCACACCTGAAGACAACAGGAATGCTTACCCTTCTTTCTAGTGGAATTTCTGAATATCTGAATTTCTATCAGAGCAGAAACAACACTGCATTTATTTTCGGCCAAGTTTCTCACAATAAGGAACAAGACCTATGAAGATCTCTTAAACCCACCTCTGTTCATCAGCTTCCTTTCTTTGGGCCTTCTTCTTTAATGCCAAACTCTTTTCCACCAGTTCTCTTAAAGCATTTTCCAGACATACTTTGTCTTCTGGCTTCACTAGGTTTTTCAGCTTGGAGTGCAGGTTTTCTAAGTCAGCCTTTGCAGAGTTGAACTCTTCCTCTTTCCAGTGTGGGGTCTGACAGGTCTCTACTGAGCTGCAGAGCTCTGCTGCAGCAGCCTGGGCTGGAGCTTCACAGTCCTCAAGGAACCTGGAAGCCCTCTGAAGGGCCTTGGTGTAAAGCTCACCAGCCCTACATGCCTCCTCCAGGGCATTCTGAAAGCATTAAAAAGAGAAAGGAACAATAAGTAAGACTGCTGTGCTTCTCTGGATCACCACAAGGTCTTAGAATTTCACACTGTCTTTGAGACCAGTGCTCCCAGAACTGGCCTGAGGAGGTGAGGGAGGATAAGGGCAAACACATTTGCTACTCAGGTAGTCACAGAGCAGTGCTGTAACCCATGTATTCATTGCCCTCAGGGCAGGAGCTATGTTCACCACTGCTTATCACATTGTTTTGACAATGTGCTTTAATCCTCTTGATCATTCCCAAACGGAAAAGCTTCTCTTTATAGCAGAAACAAGGTCCTTGTATTTTTTCATCATTGTCACTATTGAAAATGCTGCCTATAATCACAAGATGACTGCACCCAGTCTCTCTTTAGCTGAGTATTTCAACACAACGTTTTCTTTCCTCCTCTTTACCATTCTTTTCTTGTGCTAATTCCCACTGATTGATTACAATCAAACTGAACACAACTTTATTTGTATCCTTAGTTTCTGTCATGGTTCCCATCTTATCCACCAATGCAGAGGTGATCACAGGCCAATTCAGCTGTTAGAATAAATGAGGATGTGAGTCATGAAAATAGAAATGCCACAGTCACAGACACCTCATCTAATTACTGGGGAAAGGCACATGTCAATACTTCACTTTCATTAAATATACTTACAACACGGGCAGCAATGTCTGCCTTCAGCTGTGCTTCATGGCCTTGCAGCGTCTCTAACTTTATTTCCATAGCAGCAGCAGGAGATTTTTCTTCCTGTTTTTCCCTCTCTTTTTCCATTATACATTTAAGAGCAGAAAACGTTCCTTCCATCATATTCTGAATTGCTTCCCATCGCAGCTTTTCATCCTGCGTTGTATTTACGTCTATCACAAGTGGCTGCTGGAGCTGTAATTGAATATGCTTTATGATGTGAAATATATTTTCTACTTCATTCTGGCTATCTTCCTTGTTCACACTCTGTAGCCCAGAGACCAAGTTTTGAAGAAACTGCTTTAATTCTTCAGCATTTTTCTCCAGGCTCTTTATTTCTTTCCTCTTAGATTCTTTGAATGATGTATCAAAGACCTCATTTTTGTTTATTTGATTTGCTGCCTCCTGGGTTAAGTACAAGATTTGTTGAACTGCCTGCAATAGGATCTGTGCAGATATGACATTCTCAGCAGGAGAAGAGCTGGAGCTATCATTTAGGATATTAGCTTCTTTTCTTACCGTGGATGTCACAGTCTGGATTTCATTTAGCAATCCTTGAATCTTATCCCATTCCCTAACAATATTTTCCAAGTGTATAATTTTCCCTTCAATTTCATTTTTAATTTTAGAAAATTTAGTTTGCAATTCATCCAGCTGCAGTGAGTCCCATTTCAGACCGACACATTCAAATATTTCCTTGTACTTCATTACTTGTGACAAACTTGACTGAAAAGCTAATACTTTTTCTTTCAGTGTTTGGCATTTGTCCTTCAGTCCCTGCCTGGCACCTACTAATTCATCATCTTTCAAGTTCATTTCACTATTCTGTAGGTCATCAAGATCCTGCTGCAACGATGCTATTCCTTCAGCAAACTCCCTGGAGACAGCTGTCTTTTGTTCTACTTCATGAAGTTTACTCTGAATTTGCCTCTGTGTCTTGCTTGCTCTGTTCTTCAGACTTCTTAACTGATCAATCAAGAATAGTTGTTCAGACAGGCTCAGCTGCCCAGCTGTGACCTGACTCTCTTTACAGTGGGATGAGATAAGCCCTTCTATTTCCTGTATGTCCTTTAGCATCTCCCTTAAAATGGCTTGTTGGCTGACCAGCTCTGAGCATGAGCTGCTTTGGTTTGGGTCAGGCCTGGCCATCAGCTCAGCTTTTCGAAGCTGAGAGTGAACTTTGTCTATTTCTGCAGTGAGCCTTTGCCTCTCCTCTAGTTGGAGCTCCAAGTGCTGCAATCTTTGAGCAGATTTTAAAACAAGAGCCTTGTATGAATTCTTCAATGTTTGTAAAAGGAAGGTCATGTCAGAGACCTCCTCTGGCTCCAAGCTGGGAAGGATGTGCTGGAGTCCATAATCCAGGGATACAATCACAGGTTCTCTGTTTAGGATGTCTGTGTTCATAAGCTGACAATTTCTGATCTGTGACTTGACATCACTGGGGAAAAGTGCGGCTTTCTGATCAAGGTGGGACAGTGAATCTTTGACCCAGGAAATATTTTCTTTTAGCCTCTTCATCATTTCATGTTTCATGAGGGCAGGACCAGTGCTCTCAATATCCTCTTGAGGAGTTTGTTGTGCTGATAATGCTTCCAACTTGCTCTGCAAATCATGGATAGAGTTCTCCAAAGCAACCTTCTCTTGATCACTCCAAATTCTTTTCATCTGCAGCTCAATCCTTCTTTTTAATAAAGAAAGACCATGTTTAATGTCCTGTAACTCTGTGGTCCAAATTAGAGGGTCTTTGGCTTTTCCTGCAGCTGAAGAATGTAACTCTGCTTGCAAATACTGTTCTTGTATCAGCCTCTGAATATCCCTTGCTTTATTCATAAGCAGGTTAAATTCATCAATTTCTGCCACAACTTGATCATGTTTCTTTTGCACTGCTTGTTCCATGTGCTGCCACCAGTGCTCCAGCTGCCTCATTTGGCTCTCTGTCAACACTTTATCCATGCATGTCAAATGCTGAGATAAAACTTCTTGCTGACTTTGCAATTGGTTTAAGACATCTCTTTCTTTTCGTAAGGACTCTATGCACGCCTTAATTTTCTCCAGAAGAACTGTGTTGTTCATAGGACCCCTGCCAAAAACAAGAGTAGTGTTTAAAAATAAAGAGTTCTCCTTATACATAGACTTGTAAAAGACAAATTTCAGTGTTTAGAACATAATTCACCAACTTCATTCACTTAATTACATGTATCTCTCAACGTTCTCTATGAAATTCCCTAACCTCCCTTGCAGTAATCATTATTTCTTACTTATCTGTAGAGCACTCACTATTAAAGATATCTATGCAAAAAAGATATTTCTGCTGTATATTCTCTGAAACTGAACTGTCTACTAATATAGAATACAGCCCTTGTTTTAAAATCAGCAACAGTGTTATGTCATCTCTAAGGGAATTAACAACATTTTATAGTAACTTCAGGTTGACAATGAAGATAAAACTTGGTTATTAAAAAATTGAGAAATTTCTATTCATGCAAGGTAAATGAATACCATATGAATCTAATAATTTTTATTTCCAGGAGTATTTTAAAATACTCCTGGAATATTTATATATATATATACTCCAAAATATATTTAACAGAATTTTATTACATATTTTTAATCTCTTTGCTGTAAATTAAAAATTTAAGTTTTAAATGTTTTCAAATTATTTTGGTACATTACCATGACCAACTAGTTCTGTGTTTTGAAGACTAATTCACAAAATGTAAATATATTTTGTGCATTGGTTACCTCTGAGTTGGTAAGGTAGGCTTACTTATCACCATGGAATTTTTTCCTGTCAAGTAACATTAGTTTTCAGCATAAAGAGATATTTCACACAGAAAAAAAACCCTAGAATTAAGTTCTTAAAGAAAAATGAGTATTTCACATCTGCCACATTTAAAAAAAAATATTTTAAGATGGATTTCTTACAGGTTTTTAACCCAGCAACTACTTCTTTTGACTAAAAAATGAAGAGAGTGGATGTTGTTTAAGGATAGCAGAGAACCACCAGAAATTCTTCTACTTAACTCTGTTCACAAACTTGCAAGCCTCTAAGACTTCTCTTCAAGTGGATATAACTCCATATTCTCGTCTGAGCACTACTGAAGCATGTCACGAAATTCAGTGCAGACCATATTTGTTCTGCAACCTCTTAACCAAACCCCTCCACTATACTTACATTTTTATGTTATCTTTTTCTGTTGACAAATTTTTCATGGAGGACTGTGCAGCAGAAAGATTTTTCTGGTATTCATTAATTAAAGAGCACTGTTGTTGCTTCACTGCCTTAACAGCTTCCAGTTCCTGGAGCAGCCTGTCCCAGCAGGGCACTGCAGGCTCCATGGTTTGCAGCTCTGCTCCATTTGATCCTGTTCCATTGGGAATTGCTTCTTTACTATGGCACAGAGACTTTGCTTTCCACGTTTCCAGCTCAGTTTTTAAATTCTACAATCGAGCCCACCACAGAGAGAGAGGGGATTAAAGGATGATCTTGAAGACTCTCAGCTTTCAACACAAAATATGGCTAAAAACTGATTCACCTACAAACATATTCCTGCTCATCCACAAGCACATGAGCACATCATGGAAGCAATCCTAGGTGCATCTATCACTGTACTCTGGAAGAGCAGTCACTAACTATGGGATTTACGTGGACATGCATCAAGGCATGCTGTTTGCAGACAAATACTAATTGTGCAGGTAAAACTCAGATAAAGCTATGGGCAATGATTTTGGTTTGATCAAGTGAATCACAATTCTGCAAGTGTATCACTACATTAGGAATGAGGAGTGGCTTTGCAGTTTCCATACCTCCAGCTCTTTTAGTTGCTCATTTATAAGCACCATATCCAGTTCAGCCACTTCATTTTTCAGCTCATTGACTTTTTGTTCCTCTTCAAAATACTCATTGTTTACTTGCACTCTGGGAAATAGTTCCTTCAGGACAACCACTTCTGTACCTGTTTCCTACAAGACAAAACAAGATTCTTATTTCTGAAGGGTCTAAACCAGTAAGTTTTCTGACTGCAGCACTTTGCTTCATGTGTTTAAGCCATGCTGGGGTTGTTAAATCCTGCTGTGGTTTCCCCCACAGCCTCTGTGGATCAACCAGGACCCAGAAACTGGAAGCTCCAACACTGTCCCCCACCCCTGCAGTCACCTCATCCTGTCAGCACTGCTCAGATAGCTTTGAAATCTCTGCCCATCATTTCAAGTGAAACTCTGACATCCTCACCTTCAAATAACATCCTCTCTGCACCCACCTCTGCCACTGATAAATTCACAGGTCTGTTGTGTCTTCTCCCTCTCTTCCTTACATATTCATGGAACTTTATCCTCTCCTCACAACCACATTCCTTCTGCTCAGCACCTTCCCTGACAATACTGCTGTGTCCTTCACCAGGACACCTCTTCAGCTCTTCTTCATTCATGAAGTAGCTTGGCTGTGACAAAAAGCCATGGCTGCCACTCTTACAAGTGCTATCCAAAATCTGGGGTAAGATCAGAGTAGTAACATGTCTCAATCAGGGTGGGGAGGGATTAGGATTCTTCAGAACCAGTCCCTGGCACTGCCTCTGATTCCCACGACAGAAGGACAAGTCACTTGGGCTGGAGCCAGGTTGAACCTTCAGCTATTGCAAACAGCACCATAAAAGAAATATCACAGGCTAGTTGGATCACATGACAATCCCTTAAAAAAAACCCCAAAATCTTTCTGCATTTCCCTTCTCCCACTACCTATCTATATCTGGTGATCTGTTCCATGTATAAATTCATATGAGTGAATGCATACAGATACACAGATATTACTGCAGTGTGAGCTTCTCCATGGTACTGACATCTAAAATCAGCAACAGGAAAAAAGTTCTTGTCTGAAACTTCATGTACTGCTACTTTATATAGTGTTTCAGTAGAAGCAGACAGCTATCCCTGCAGCCACATATCACTTGTAAGCTGTTGCTATCATCTGTCCCTTCGTGGTGGTTCGTGAGCTATGCAAAATACACCTGCTTTCAAGTGTGGGAAACATACAGCACATAGCACACATTATCAGACAAGAATGGTTCTCTTTATTTGAACTCTTTGGTTATTTTCAGTCTAAACTGAAGAGGCCACTCATGAAGTAGTCAGTTGGAAAACTTTTCAATTTCTCTGTGTACATATCCATAACAGTTGTATCAATTCAGACATAAGATTTAATCTCAAGAGATTTTGGAGTGCCATAGAACTGAAGTAAGCATTAAAACTCAGCTAAGCTATCATGCAGAAAGGAGGAAATCCACTTTACCAGATTGAAATATCAACACATCAAAAGACACAGAGAAGTGTCCTGACTTTTAGAAAAACCTTGCTGTGTACTTGTTTTGTTTGTTTGTGTTCTCACTGCACACTGCAGCACTGCCTCCATGGGCACAGACAGGGGAAGCTGCAGCTCAAATTCTGTGTCTAGGCTCCTCACTACATGAAAGACCTTGAGATGCTGGAGTGTGTCCAAGGAAGGGCAGCAGAGCTGGGGAAGGGTCTGGAGCAGAAGTCTGGGGTTGTTTAGCCTGGAGAAAGAGGCTCAGAGGAGACCTTATCACTTTTTACAACTCTCTGAGCCAAGTGTTTAGCCAGGTGGGGTTGATCTCTTTTCCCAGGTAACAAGTGACAGGAGAGGAGAAAATGGCCTCAAGCTCTGCCAGTAGAGGTTTAGATTTTAGGAAAGATTCCTTCAACAAAAGGGTGATCAGGCACTGGAACAGCCTGCCCAGAGCAGTGGTGGGTCACCATCCCTGGAGGGATTTAAAAGACCTGTCCCTGTGGCACTTGGTGACGTGGTTTAGTGGTGAGCTTGGTAGTGCTGGATGAATGGTTGGAATTGATGGTCTTAGAAGTCTTTTTCTACCTAAATGATTCTATGATGATTGCATTGTTCCTTGAATGCTTTTCAATAGTACCCAGCATGACCTCCATAATGTTTCCAGGAACTGAGGTTAGTCTAACAAGTCTGTCATTTACTGGATCTTCCCTCACACCCTTTTTGTAAATCAAAATAACACTGCTAGCTTCCAGTCAGCAGGGACTTCTTCAAAGTCCCAATGTCCTTGGGAGATTTTGTTGGGTTTCCAGTGAGAGCAGATGTGCAAGTCCCAGGTAAGACCTGCCCATGGACAGGCCAGCTGTGGCCCTGCCTCTGGATTCACCATGAAGATCAGATCTAGCCCTACCTTCAAATCAAGAATGTGGTGTCCAAGATCAGCAGCTACCAGGCACTTGGGATGTAACTCCTTCACTCTTAAAGAAGAGTAGACTTAGTAAAGTCACTTAGTAATGTAACATTTAGTAACGTAAGCTTGAATCCCTTCTCCTTCCTCTACTTTATTTAATTTTCTTACACTGGATCACCCTCGGATTTCAGTTTTCTGATCTGTCTTCCTTATGTCAAAGCTAGCATAACTGACTGTAATAACATAGAAAGAAGTTTGTATTGATTAACAGTTTCAAGAGAAACTCTAAGTATCATAAAGACTGATTATTATGACTCTAAAAACCACGGTGAACTATCTTTTGAACAGATCCACTGAAAATTATATGGCAAGCACTTTTGATGAAGCGCAAAACTATCGTGGACATAAATAAGATCTTTACACAATGGTCTTGATTTTGATGTAATTGTCTCTTCTTTTTAAACAACTTTAGCTGAGGCCCATGTGGAAAAAAAACCTGAATAACTGGCACATTTCACCTGAAATAACAGACTGTGGGTTACCTCATGCGCAGGAACTGGGGGATTCGATCCCAGACCATCTTTCTCAGCTGCTGTAGATTCCAGGACTCGACCTTTCTGACACAGCTTCTGTTGAACCTGCCCCCCATCTTCTCTATATGACTGATCCTTAACATCACTAGGTTCCTCCTTTTGGTGTAAGAAAAACAAAAGAAACCAGTAATCAACAAGCTCTAATCAAACCTGCTGAGCAATAATTACAGTGCTTGAAATGAGAAAGCTATGAAGCCCATAATTATAGGTAGATGAGGAAAACCATAATTACACCTCATAATTTACTGTGAGCAAGGTTATGGCAAATGAAACCATTTATAAGAAGCAGTGCTGTAATTTTGTAATTTTGTTATAAATTTTTAGAATAAATTGCAAGTGTTCTGACCTATGCTGTTCATATTTCATTATTCTAAGCAGGGACTTTGAATTGTGTGCTCCTGGACACAGTATTGAATGAATTTTTTAAAGGTGTCATGCGTTGCAGTGCAAAATGTAACCCAAACTCTGTATTCTGTCACCATCTGATGAAACTGGGGTTTGGGTTTGGTGTAATTGTCTGTCCATGGCCAACTGTCAATAAACCTGCTGGGGCAATTTTCTTATCTCTTCCACAACCCAGCCTCCCTCCAGGGAGAGATCTTCTGTTCATGGGCCATTGAGTCTCACTGATAGAATTCCATCATCCCACTGGGAAATGCTCCAGCCAGGGGGAGGAGCCAAACATTCCTACCTGGATAAAAATCTGGGAGTTGGAACACCAAGGCAGCCTTTACACTGGATTCTCAGAGGAAGACCAGGCCCATCAATCACTACTGGACCTTCAGTGAAAAACTCCACTCTTTCTACAGGAGCATCACTTCAACAGAGCCACATCTGCCACTGGGACTGCAGCCACCATGAAATGGCACTGCCACCAACATCCTGACCCACAGGGTGTCAGGCTGTATCCTGACTCTGTCAGTGGGGTTTGTTTATTTGCTTATCTTACTGCATGTGTTTTTGTTTTATTGTTTATTTTAGTTCCTCTAATAAAGAACTGTTACTCCTATTCCCACATCTTTCCCTGAGAGCCCCTTAAATTCAAAGTTATAATAGTTCAGAGGGAGGGGGTTTAAATTCTCCATTCCAAGGGAGGCTCCTGCCTTCTTAGCAGACACCTGTCATCCAAACCACGACAAAAGTTTTAGCTTTTTCCTGAGGACTTGTACAGTAGACAGAGTGTCTGGTTGGATACCCAGGCAGGATAGTCCCACGAGTAATCTGGAGATTTGCTGGATGTAGGTTTTATTATCTCCCAGAGTTTGCTAAAACTGAAATTCTGAGAAGAGACTGGCTCTGTAACACCTCCCCTCCTCAGGGAGGGGATGACAGCAACAAGACCCCTGCCAGCCTTTTCATCTCCAACAGGAACTTGGCCTCTTCCCACTCATTATGGCTCCAGATCCTATACACTGCTCAGGGTGTCAAAATTCCCCTTGTACCAGGGTGCACCACACAGGGCACAGCATCTCAAATGCAGCCTCACACATGTGAAGTAAATATGTAAATAAGAAATTTGTATAAATGAAAGCAAGCCAAGCAGCAACAACAACAGTATTCAGGCAAGATGGTCAGGAGATTTCACAATACATCCAGGTATTGGAATGCAATATCCCTTGGAATGATCCTCAGCTAACCATTAAAGAAAAAAAAACCTCCCTCTACACTAATTTTGAATATACAGGAAAGAATTAAGCAAATCACCACATACTAAGTATCACATCAGACAAAAGTAGCCCAGTGTAAACTTGAGGCTTTTCTTACTCATTTCTTAGTAGTCTCATCCCCACTGCAACTAAATTGGATACATATACTCTCAAATTCAACCCCTCTAGTATAATCTCATGTCCAGTTACCTGTGCTGGATGGGTTTTTTCCCTAGATTCATCACCTTCAATACAATCCTGATGTCTTTCCAGTTCTGCTTCACCACCCAGAACTGCACTTTGCAGAACATCCTCTTGGATCCTGTCAGATCTGTCCATATCTGAGTTCTCCACATCAGCCTCCTCCTGATTTGAAAAATGCAAAACGTTCAATAAAAGTCACAGGACAAAATTTGGTAAGAAATTTCCCACTCCACAATCTGCTTACTCTATCTTCAGTTTAGCTTAATTAATGAAGGAAAAGGCTGAGGTAACCCAAACCCAAAGAGCTGGAAGCCCCTGCTTGGATCAGTTTGACATATTGGGATCTTACCCACTCTGAAACACTTTCAGGACAGAATTAAGTGCTCACATGATTTTTAATACAGTTATAGAAGTTTCTGATTAGACACATTTGGTAACTATTGATCTTGCACCTTCTGCAGAAATCCCAGTATGGACAGTTTCCACTGTGATATTTTGATGGTCATCTCTCTCCCAGGTACTTTTATTACTCCATGGTCAGGTCAGTAAGTATTCCAAATCATTCCCTCAGCCTTGCACATATTTACATTTATATTTTTACAAGACATTTACAGGATCAATGTCTTGAGGCCCCATAAAAATCAGCAATTCCAGGTTAGTGACCTCTCATTACCTACAGTGATGAAACCTGTGGAATTCCCATCCCTGGAAGTGTGTAAGGCCAGGCTGGGTGGGGCTTGGGGCGACCTGGTCTAATGAAAGGTGTCCCTGCCCATGGCAGGAGGATGGAACCAGATGAACTTTAACATCCCTTCCAACCCAAACCGTTTTGTGATGGATTTTATGAAATCACAGGTAGGTGGTGGATTTGGCATCATGGACAAAGTGGGTCCAAGCTCTGGGGGTTTGCAGAGACCATCACTTTGATCTCTTGCACTGTTCACATGAGCAAGGCTGAGGGGATGATTTGGAGAAAATGTAATTTATCATTCCTGTCATCAGTAAGGAAAACATGCCTCCATAAAACAACAAATTTTAAGGGATTACACATGGGTTTCTAGTGAACACAGACAAGACACACACACGTATACACTGACTTATATTAAAACACATTTGTCAGGTACCTGAACAGCCTGCCCCAATCTGTCCTCGCTGTGATGGATGTCCTGTAATGGGCTGTCTGACAGTACACTACTTTCCTCCAAATCTGGAGCATTCTGCTTCTCTTTCTCAGATGTATTTCCATTTACATCTTGACCCTAGAGAAGAGAAATAATAGAAAAGAAAATCTGCTTGTGTTACCATAAACATTGTATTGTAACATCAAATCTCTGAATGGTAAAAATCATTCTCTCTGAAAACAAACAGGACAAACACTGTGCTGCTGTTCTAAGCAAGTCTCACTGGTTTAAGAGAAGCTCTCAAAGCTCTTAGGCAGAGGTGCATCTGCAATTTTCCAATCTCTGTAACTTCTCCCCTTGTTCTGACCAAGAACTTTCTCTAATTAATGTCAAGAGAAAGTTATATGTATTTAAATGGAATTGCATTTCAATGAAAAACTGCTGTTTTAAATACATTATTGGCTTGTTACAGACTTGCTATAACAAGTTATGAGAGTTCCTTCCACTTCTTTGATTTATTCACTTGTGTTTACATCATTTCAGGAGGCATCATTTCAGTGAAATAAGGATGTGCTACACAGAAGATATTTGAGATGTATCTCTAGCCAGCTTTCCACTGTTGTTAGTATCAACAAATAAACTCACATCACTCATTTCCAAAGGCTCCTTCAGCTCCACTGCTGTGGGGGTCTCCTCTGCAGAGACTCGAGTACCAGAAGTGATCTGTGTCTCTCTCTTCAGCACTGTATCTGCCTTATCTTCCTTTTGTATTTCATTACCAAACTCATCTTTTAACTCAAGTGCTTCATTGGAAATGTTTTCCTTCTTTTGCTTGACATTTTCAAGTCTTTCTTCCAGACTTTTGTGTTCACTCTGAAGTGTTTTAATCTCATCCTTAATAAACTCCTGTCCTGGTGAAGAGGTGTTTTGTTTAACGGTTTCTGCTAAAACCAAACTTTTCTTTACAGTGTCTTCACATTGGCTAAGTGGTCCCTGTTGTTCCTTTGAACATGAAAAAAACATTTTATTTGAAAAGTATCTTCACTCAATACACTTTAGGTAAAGATCTAAAGTCAACCTCCAAAACCATAAACACTTGTTTTGAACAACAAACTGTGTTGAAAGGTACATACAGACCTATTTGCTGCAGAAAGTCAATTACTAAACCAATAATTTAGTCAGCCATTTTTATGCACAGAGAACAGCTGAAGCTAAAAGCATTACAGTGATAAAATAATCCCACAGCACACTGGGTAGTGCATGATGATCCTTCCAAGTTCTGGACAGGTAATACCCCCTAGCCTCCTCTCCTCTTCCTTCTTACAGGGATAGCAAGTTCTGAAGGACAGGGAATTGCAGTGATCAGTATCTGAGCTGTGATTTCAGCTTCCAGCAGCTCTCTATGCTCACAGCTACAGGACTGATTTCCATTTTGCCAAAGAGCAAAAGAATGTCTACTTATCCACGAAGGACACTTCTTAAAAATGAACTTGGCTCACTGACTTTTTAAAAAATATTCTTCACACTTCACCAAATTAAAGACACATACTAATAACAAATTGAATAATCTCTTTCCTCATTATGCCCCAAGAGGAAAAAAAACAAAAATCCTAACCCATCAAACTGAAGAATCCTGCATGCTTGAGCTAGGACAATTCCTCCTGAACCTTCACTTCAGCCAATAGTAAAGGTCTCCCCAGTTCATTAAGAGTGGTTTGAGTACTACAATTATCTCCATAAAGAAACATTACATACTTTTTATTTTAGAAAGGTTTCACAGCTTTTTGGTTTGACACCATGAGCAGTTCTCTTTTACAAATGTGATGGTCTCCATGATCCAGAAACTGCAACATACCTGTGATTTCAACTGATTTTGCTCAGCTGATGGTTGTTCCATTGTTGGACCATCACACTCCACAAGCTTCTCAGAGAGACTTTTCAGCTCAGTGCTCATATCCTGCTGGTGCTCTTGACCAGGGCTTTCCAATGTCTGCATGATGCTCTAGAAACCAAGGAGTTTCTAGGATTAGTCCACCATTATCTCAAACAATATTCCACAGACTGTTACAGCTTTCCAGGACCTCACCAGCACAACAAACTTGCTTGTTTTGCATAAAATATCTGGCTAACTACAGGTTAAACACAAAACCATCTTGCTCTTCTCCCAGCACACCATGGACTCCATCATGAGCAAAATTTTTATTAATAGCAGGAAGCAGAAGTGTTGGCATTTCATAGAAATGTACTTGTAAAAAGGATGTTTTCTCTTAAAAAACAGGCAGAATGCTACACAGGGTACAAATGAAATTTGCACTACATTAGGTGAAACCAAGAACAAGCAAGATGCTGGAAAACAATCTTTCAGGTGTTTTCCAAATTCATCCTTCTAAAAGGGAGAAAACCTACCATGGACTGAAGAATGAAAGGGCAAATGCTTCATATTATAGCTATCCACATCTGTTTATACCGGTACAAAATGCTCTTCACGTTTACTCTGGTCTCATTTGTTTCAGTATTTATCCCTCAGAGAGATAAAGGGAGATACTCCCTGCCCTTTTTTTCAGAGGAACTTCCTCCACTCCCAGCTTTACCCATAACCTTCCCACCTGAATGACACCACAGCTGAACTGTGAGAACTGCAACCAACAGGAAAGGAAAGAGATTGAGGTCCCAACCTGGAGCTGCCTGAGCAGATTTTCATGTTGGTGCTTTAATTCCGACCATTCTGCCTCTGTGAAGCAGGGATCAACACTGTGGCCCTGTAGATGCTCTTTTTGGCTTTTCAACTTGCTAAACTGGGAAGTCAAGGCCTCTGTTTTCTGCAGGAGGTCAGCATAGTTTTCCAGCTGAGCTTGCTTCTCCTCCAAACCAGGCTGAAGGGCAAAAATCTCCTGTTGCTGTTTCTCCAGTTCCATTAGAGCCTGTTTCAGATCTTCTTTGCTTTGCTCATATTGCTCCCTGTTGCACTGAAGTTGATCTTCAGGGCTAAGAAGAATGCTGTGTTTAATAGTGTTAAAAAACAAATGTATTGATTACCTAGAAAATGTCAAAGTGTGAACAAGTCAATCATTAGAACAAACTTGAGTGCACTGAATACTTTTTTCTCCAGATTTTAAATTACTGTTCAGACTGGAATTTTCAAGGTGATGAAAAACACTGAAGTTATTGCAGATGAACTGGACTTAAATGCAGGACAAATGGCTAACCCTCTTAAACTTTAACCTAAAATCCCACAGTTTCTAGCACCTGAGATGTGATGCTCATGCTTTGTATTATTCTGCTCTTCACTGCAGCAGAAATTCTGTTCAAAAAACTACAATATGGTTATGAAACTGCTTTCCTTGACTTCCCATGACAGCCTCCTGAAAGGGAAATGTTCTGTAGAAGACACGCATCACATTTAGTTGGGTGGGGGAGTGTTTCAGAGATACAGACAACAAAACCAGCATTTACAATATGGGGTATGTTAGCACAATCCACTGACTATTTTCCTGACCTTTAATTGGATTTCTCTTTGCCTGCTTTTTTACCATGCATGCTGATCTGCTGCAGGTGAACAGGTTGCATTTGTCCACAGGAAGTATGCAATGAGACAGAAGTAACATTTGTATGCTCACACTTAGTGATGGAGCTCAGATATCTTCCAGATGGAACTTAAATGCCAACATTTGAAAATACGATCCCACACAAACAAATCCAAATAAATAGTCTGGGTATAATTCTGTAAAGTACAGCAGGATAATTGAGGACAAACACAAAGCTTCATTGTTCAGGGTTCTGCCCCTCAATAGTCACATTTTTTGGCAAATAAACAAAGCACAGCCTTGCATACGTGAAGCGCCCTTGCACCAAGTTCCCTGTTCCAGCTTCTCACTGCTGTTGTTCCTGTGGTGCATCTGCTGTTCACAAGCCTGATCCTGCAAGGTCCTGAGCATCTCTTCAGACATACAGAGCACCTACTCTCCTGTCTTTAACAGTGTGAAGAGGATGCTCTGCACTCTGCTGTGCTGGCTCCAACACAGCCAATACTCCATCTGCCTGAGAGCCTCTTGTGCTGTTTTTGCTGAGAGCTCAATAATAACAGGAGAAAACAGAAGATTCTTTGGCTACTCATGGCCACATCAGAAAGTATCTCTGGCTATTCCCCACCTGACTATTCAGGCCAAACTGTGACCTGCCCCTCCACAACTCTGCAGAAATACAACTATTTCTGAGGGTATCTTGTTCTGTTCCCAAAGAATAGAAATGCAGGAAGGAGAGAAAAAAGTCAGTATGGCAGTAAGTGATCTCCACTGCCTCTTGGCAAATTCCACATTACCTGCTATAATCAGTGGCCAGCTGACAGATGTTTTCCCACTTTTTCTGAAGCTCAGAAATAGTCTGCTGAACCTCTGGCCTCTTATTTTTCTCATTTTTCAGTATAGTTTCTCCTAGAGCCACCATGCTCTGCATTTTGGCCTCACCTTCATCTCTGAGATTTGTGATTTCCTGTATTAAACAAGAAGCAGAAGCAGTGCCTATACAATTATTTTTGGTTACAAAATAAAAGGTATTACCATTATTTTTTTCATAGTTTTCACAATGCTGTTCAAGACAACTGAAGTCTTCTTCTAATACATTACATAGCTGACACATAAACAGATACATCATCTAATTTTCAAAGTCTAGGACAATTAAGCTGATTTATTAATTATTCTCTACAAAGAAGACCCATATTGTGCTGACAAATAAAAAAATGCTCAAATGACAAACCACAGGCCATGAGCAGTGACAGTATCCTTCAGGAGGTACTGACTCATTATGCATTAGCTTGAAGTGGAAGGTGAAAAAGGAATATATTTAACACAATACCTTTATCTGATTAATCCTTTCGTCTGATGGCAACTCATTTCCTTGTGAACTCATTTTATTAAGAGCCTCCTCAAGCTTTTTGATCCAGCAAGAAACATCCTGGGCAAGGTCTTCAAAATTCTGTCCTTCCACTGGAAGTCTCTCAGTATTCCCTGCCATTTCACTGACACGTGTTATCAGTGCATGGTACCTACTAATAAGATTACTGGCTTCTGAAAGGGTTTCATATTCTGTCATCCCAGCCTCGCTCAAGGAATTTGACAGCTGAGCCAGGGAGTCAAATGGTTTCCTAAAAAATAAAGAAAAAAATAAAATTAAACAACATCTTTTTGTTGTAACAACATGGAATGATCTTGTTTAGAAGACAGCTCTTAGAAAGAGATCAAAAACCCAGTACCTCTGCATTAATAGTGTTCTATAGACATTTTCAAGTTCTGGATCATCTTTATTGATCTCTTTGACTTTTTCCTCCTGAGCAGAGAGCCATTCTTCCAAGGCCATGCTGCTTTCTTCAAGGCTAAAAGAGGTAGAAATAGAGACTCAGGACAAAGTAAGTGGCATCACATGGCTAAAACCTGCTGGCAGCAGGGTTTTGCTGAAAAAAATAATATAAATACAGCATCTGATCACGCAAAATTTTAAACATAAGCCTAATTTAAACTATCTCTGTCCATGTCACTGAAATTGCCCAGATTTTCCCTATAAGTCTGCTACAAAATGGAAAACCCACATGGAACATACAACAAAACATTTGATTAAAATACCATTTTTGTAAGAAGAAGGGTTGCTTGCCATTCCCTATGGCTGTGTATTAATGAATCATTTGATACCACTCATGATTAAAATGTCAGACACAAGATTAGTTCCCTACCTACTGAGCTGCTGGAGAGAGGCACCAAGCTCCTTTTCCCGTTTCTGACATTTGGAGACCAACCTTTGTAGTTCTGCCTCTTGATCTCTCACACAACTGCTGAGGTGGTTAATGCTTGCTTTGGGCAAGTAAGGCTTCACTTTATTCAATAAAGCTTTAACCTCTTGGGTGTCTCTCTCTCTGCCTTCAGATGTTAGGAAGTGCTGAAAAAGAACACAAGCAGCACAAGATGCATTTGTCAAATTGGCTGTAGTGTAATAGATATTTATGTTGCAAGAGCTTTTTCAGCTCCTGTTATCTCCACCAGTATTTTTTTCCAGCAATTTTAGTTCCTGAAAAAGAATTAATGTTAATTCACTATTTTCACTATATTATGTTAATTCACAGTTTGCTGACTATTGCACATGTAAATGGAAAAGTTGCTGTTTGTAAAATAAGGAGGAAATGGAATTGATTATTCATTTTCTCTTCTCAACAGTTACTGGTACACACAGAAACAGGCAAGCAGCATCCAGATCTAGCACTGACATCACTCTATCTCCTTCTGCTGCTTAACTGTGATTGCTTCTTGCAGATGTTGTGACTTTTCCATCTGTCTTCTGTTCATTCTGTCTGATTTGGAGACAAAATCTTGCTACAACAAATTAAATGCAAATTTTTTCACATTTGAGTCCATTGGGGGTCAGAATTTCATGCTACTCTCTACATATTTGACTTTCTGCAGCCTTGCCCACTGAAGCAGTTGCTCAAGGTCCACTGACTTTCATTAACTAGTGTCCTGTCTCTCACCTGCCCAAGCTGTCTGAACCTGAACACTGACACTTCAAGTAAGTTTTATTTTCATTGCCCATATTTTCCTAAAGCTTTAAGTTATATGAGACGTTCTTTCAGCCTCCAATTATAAAATCACTGCAGTTGAATTCAGTCCCAAAAATGTTCTCATGGGTAAAAAGAGCAACACTTCGAGAACAATCAGCTTCAGAAATTAAAGTATTTTAATACTTTACCTTTAGCCTCTGTAGTCTGTCTTCCAGCATGGGTTTTGTTTCTGAGGGCTCAAAGCAGTCCTTCAGAGACAGCTGAGTGGTGCTGAACCAGTCATTAAAATTCTTGCACTGACCTGAAAAAAAAGGTACATACCAACTTTTCTCATTAATTGCATTCAGTAAATGAAAATCCAGTTTGATGTGAAGATTTCAGACAATTTACAATCACATTTATCAGTAGTACTGTCAAAGGTTGCTTTTTACTGCAGAACATGCGACTGAAAATGCTACAGCTTTTTTTTTTTTTTTTTTTTTTTTAGCTAACATTAGTTAACAAATAAAAACACTTGTTCCCTAGGAAGAGAAGTCTATTACACACAGCAGTTTGGGTAAACAAGACCTGGAATTGTCATGGGGAAACTCTGCTCATCTCCACACGGATTAATACTATTTAAAAAACGATTTGAAGACATGAGACCATTTTTGGGCAAATTTCCCATCTGCATAATCCTGTGTCTGCTTAAAGTGAAGAATAATAACACTATTTATTCTTGTAACTGATTTTAAATTAAAAAAAAATGGAAAAAATTAAAACATTAGATTTCTGTATTTTAAATTAAATAATCTGACATATGTTCCTGAATTACATTTTACACTTCTTTAATCTAATTTTGAAATGCAAAATTCAGAAACCAAGTACTTTGATTCAGACTGAGTAGTTTGCTGGGATCAAAATCCATTTTTCTGCAAATCTTTATCTTGTTCAGAACCCTGAGGCAGTTTGGGATATCAAAACAATTTCAGACATGCAACCAATTAACTGCATAACCTTTAAGTCATTGTGGTGGTCAATGCAAACCTGTAAAGGTGAATAATTGAAATGTGTTCACTTACGATTCAAAACGCCCATAAAGTGATCTTGAAGCACATGCTTCTTGCTATTAAATAAATCAGTGACACATTTAAGCTGCTTATTTAATTCATCCACATCAGGACAATCTGTCTCTTCCTGGAGTAATGCCACAAGGTGTTCTTGTTGCAGAATTTTCTGGTGTATCTCCTAAGATTTAAAAAACAAACAAACAAACAAACAAAAAAACAAAGCAGGAGAAGCTTTAAAAAGTAAGTTTTGAAGGCCTAGCAGAAGTTGACTGTACAGAGATGCTTTAGTACAAACTAGAGTTTTGCAAAAGGGTTTAGCCTTGCCTGAGTGTCAAAATAATTTCTTAAATTATATTGGCATTAATAAGGCCATTAGGAGGTTGGTATAAGCACTAAACTCTCCTTGAGAAGTGTGTATGCACCTGTATGCACACATAACCCCACAGAACAGAGATGTGAATAGTGCCATTGTATGTGCCAGAGCATATAATACTTACAAACCATAATGCCTCAGCTGCCATAGGCATTATTCCACCCCCTAAATTCCTTATTCTGTGTGTCAAGACCCCGTGGACTGAAAAGTAACTTAGAGGGAGATAGAGAATTAATTAAAAACGCTTTCTTTCCTCTAATGGCTGTGATTTCACTGCCCCAAACAATAGAGATCTGACACCCACAATGCACATAATCCACTCCCTGCTCCACAGGAGGTTTAAATCTTGCCAGCCTAAGCCTCCAAGCTCGAGTTTCAGCAAATATTTAGCTGAAATTGTCTGCTGGGAGCTCCCCCTGAAGTAGGCTCAGGTGGCACAAAGGCATCCTCTGTACATTACCCAGTCTTGGAAAATAGACAATCCAAACATGCACTACTGCTTGAACATATCCTGGGTGGCAATACTGCTGTTGTGTACAAGATTAACCATTTCCAACAGCTGCAAGGGTTAAATATATCTGATAATTCCAGTAAAAAGAGGCTTTTCTTCCATGTTTCTGGCAGCTTAAGGAAATATTCAAGCCAGACTCTTCACTTGAATTATTCCAGCAGTCTACAATTTACACAGGATGAACACTTATGAACACTTGACCAAGAGAGAAATCATGAACAAATGTATAAAATATACACAATTGGTGTGGCATGCTACCTCTAGTTTAGTAAAGATTTCTAAGGTGTCTGAAGGAGATAAAGCTTTGAGAAGTGATTCAGTCATTCCAATCTGTGTCTTGGCCAGATCAAGGTCTCCTTTCAGCTCTGCTGTATTCACGGTGAGTTCACTGGTCCCTCGCTTGGCTGACAAGAGCTCTTTAATGAGCTCCATTTTTTGCACAACAGATGATCTGATGACCTTAAAATTGAAAATAAACATCAATTATACTGGATTGATCTCCCAGAACATTACAAAAATCCATGATAGTCAGAAATTAAGTGATCTGAAATTCAGATGTTTCAATTAAAGTTTGTTTTGATTTGTTTCCCTCCCACTCCGGAAATTGAAAAACACTTAAGTTCTGCTTTTCTGAGGAGGAATGATCTCAGTTCATCTTTATTAGCATTTTTACTGATGCTGTTTTATTTTATCTGTCAATCTCTCCAGTGCCCACTCTGAGCTGGAAAAATGCCTTACAGGAGCTTTGTCTGCAATGAAAAAGAGGGAGGCAGCTCTCTGTAACACACCCTCCTGCTGTGATTCCACTGGGGGAAATTCCCCACCATGACCCAATAAAAGGCCAGCAGAGAGGTTGGGAGCTCTGTCTCAAGACTATTTGCTAAGGACCAACAGGTCCTGAACCTCATCCTTGACTTGCATGAGGCAGCAGCTGGGTGGGATCACAAGGTGGAACAGCAGCCCAGGGACTCAGGGTGCCTGGTGCTCTCAAGGAGCACAGCACAAGGTTGCTGAGTCCTTCCCTAAGCTCCTTAGACCACTTTACACAGTGAAACTCCTCTGAGTTCACTGCCTGCTGAGGATAAACACAGAAATAGCTGAACAGGGTCAAGCTCAAGGTGCACCTGACAGACACTGTGAGAGGGTGATTACAGAACTGCTACAGGAGCAAGGAAAGCTAACATGGCCTTAAACAAGGATTTATTATTTGCTGTGTGAAGCTAACACAGAAAGATGAAGATCTCCTTGTGATACCCCAAAGGAAAACACCACAGTAAACATCACTCTGTGCAAGAAACTCCACATTACCAAGCTACATTAAGCCATGTCCAGGCAAAGGTAGAGTTTAAAATCGACAGTCAGTAAAGCTGAGTTCTTGGAAGCCCCAAAGGGGTGAGTGATGTGGTCCATTGTCCCCTGATCTTTACCAACAGCTAAACAACAGATATCACTGATATCAGCCTCTTTGGGCAGGCCCAAGGGCATAAAAAGGCACAGAAGTGAGAAAGACCTTTGTGTTTAAAATGACATGTTTGGTTCTAAAGACCTCTAACAGCCTGAGAGATACAAAAAATGAAATACCACTGCCCACTGGCAACAAAATGCCCCCAGCTCTCCTTGAGTAGATGTAAGTAAAACCAGTAACTGATTGTGGCAAAGGCAGTACTAGAAGCAGGGCTACAGTAAGGAGTACTGGTGAATCAGCTGTAGAAGCTTCTCTGTACCTGTAGCTCCAATGGAGTTTCATTACTATTCAGAAGTTCTTCTATCTCAGCCACCGTGTTGTCGAATTTTTGAAGTTTCTGCTCTTGGACACGTAAGCATGCCTAAAGGTGGAAAAAACACATGGGTAAATGTGCTTCCCTCCAAATTAAATCTCTATGTTTACATTAGAAAATTATATTAAAATATTATGATTATGCATTTTGGCATATAGAGGTGTCACAATTTGTTCATTTCCTGATTTTCATTTTAGCAATTAAGCATTTTTTGTATTCAGGTCAGAAACGCCCTGTTTCTCAGGCAAAGCAGCTGATAATGCTTATCTAGCATATATTTAAGAATCTTAATTATTTTGGTTCAAGTAAACTTGCAGGAAAATAATTTTAATTTTGCATGTATATCTTGCTACTTCTACTAAAAAGTATAATCTCAGATGTCACAGACTCAAAGTCAAGAACTGGCATCCTGGTGGCACAAGCTTTGGTATGGAAGTGATAAAATACATACAGGCTGTAAGCACTTTTTAAATGTAAATCCTTTGCATATGAAAAGACCTTCACTCATTTGAATGTATTGTGGAACAAGTCCATAATGTCAAGGTAAAATGCCAGCTTCAACTTATGAACAGGATAATGACATTGTCTTTTATTCCCAAATCAATACTCCAGGCTTCCTGAGGACAAAGCCTTCCTTTTGTATTCTCTGAACAAGCAATCATCAAAACCCATTCATGTACTTGCAGCCTTTAAAAGAGTTTGCATTTGCATACAGGCTACAGGGCAAAGCAGAACTTCTCTCACATTATTTATACTGAAATTATCCTGAAATACACAGTCCAGTAATTTCACTGCTCTGTTCTTTTGTGAAAGGCTCCCTGAAAACACATGCACCAGTGCTCTCCTGGATGTTCACAAAGGACCCTGGGTTTCAACCCTGTGTAAGGTGATACACATTGCAACAGTTGGGAGGGGTTTTTCTGGAATGAACATAAATGCAGAGAAGTTTCAGGATCAAGAAAAAAAAGAGTAACAACAAAGTGATACATGAACCTGATGCCCTCTGCACCTGGAATCATTTTACAAAAATTCAAATGCATTTGGTTCAGTTTTCTCTCCTTCTATTCTGCTTTAGAATAGCTGCTCATGGGAACATGGTTTCTGTGTCTCTTGCCCTCTTCTCCCTCCTCTTTTGAGGCTTATCTCTCACAAGGAAGCAGCAGAATAACCTTAGTGTAGCCACCTCCAGCAGAGCCCTTCCTAAGGAGAAGCAGAGTCATGCCAGGGGCACAGTCACATCACACTGGACTTGAGCAGTTTCCAGGTAACAAAATGGCCCTAAAGATGCATTTTCCAGCTGGTGCATTTTTATTGGAGCCTCCAGGGACCTAAACTACCCCAGGAAAATTCTGACAATACAATGGTAGAGACAGCAATGATGTGACAAAATATCCACTGCTGCACAGTGGATATGCCACTGTTTCCCAGTGAAGATCCATACACAAAGAGCACCTTGGCTTTTTACTGCTCTGCAAATTAAAACAAATGAGCAGTGCTAACAGTAGGAGGAAAGCTGCAAACAACCATAAAAAACCCAGGCCATTTGTAGCTTTTAAACGCTGAGGAAAAACTGCCTGCAAATTTCCAAACAAGAGGCTATGTGATGTATTTACGTCTCAATCATTCTCAAGCAGGAAATTATTTTTGCTTAGTAGACACTGGTTATGACCACAACAAAGTAGCACAGCTGGTCCACTGTGGCCCTAAAGTTAGAAATTAAAATTTTCAGCCCTGTACATGAGGCTTTCAATGGCACAGACTTAGTGCATGTGTTTGTAGACCCAGCTGCACCCTGATACTGAGAATTAATGTTATACTCTGTGCCAAAGGGGCACAGGCTCTGCTGCTGCCTGCCCATGTGCAGCCCCTGGATATGCTCAGCAGCCACTCTCTGTTGAGACTGCAAAAAGTTACAGTGAGGAACACATTGGGACAGGGGGAAAATAAACCACCTCTGAAACCTCTCCTTGAGCTGTGCCTTGCCCAGCTGTCCCAGAGGCTCCAGCATCTTCACTTACAGGCCACTTCTACCTGGAAAACTCTTCATTAGCCTATACACACTCTTCTTTCTTCTCTGTGCACCACTGTACTCCACTGCAAGGCTACAGCCTTACAGGCCTTTGCTCCATCTTTGTACAGTATAACACAGCATTTGCAGTGTTGCATTGATTGAAAACCATTTATTACACATATACACTATCTGTGCATTAGTTTCCAAAACCTGTATCCCCAAATAAAGGCAACATCCTTAGTGAAACCACCCATGCAGATACAACTGCAAATGTTACAACTTTCTCTACTGGTATTTCTATGCAATGTGCACCTTTATAACCCAAAACCTGCATCACTATAGTATAAAGGAAAGGTAAGAAATTTCTATTTAAATATTACCTTCAACTGGGTGAGGTCCTCCTCAGTCAGGCAATGGTCTTCTGCATTCTTGAGCTCTGTGTTTGCCCAAGCGTCGATTGTGCCAGATAAGCTGAGGAGTTTGTCCCACAAAGCCTGAGCTCTTCCCAAATTATCACAGTAGTTTTCAGTCTTTTCATTGATCTACCATTAGATTGATAGACAGAAAACACACACAGATTTCAAAAAATGCTGAGTTATATTCTGAAAGCAAAAGCAGTGCAATGAAATCAGAGAGAGATGAAACCACCCACAAAAACAAGAGCGGCAAAGAGGGGGGGGAAAAAAAATCTCGTGTCTTCACAGTAAACTGGTCATGGAGAAGATACTTAAATCCCTGCCACACATGTCACCAAATATCCCAATCACGACAGCAGCTTGCCAGTTTTAAGGCAGGGTTAGGAAGGAGCCTTGCTCATTAATGTTTATCTACTCCCAGTAAATACCATTTAATCTCAGTACTGATGCACTGCTTAGATCGACAGTGGCGAACATTTCTCACCAAAATCACCAGCACTGCAATTTTCCAGATTGTCTCCAAAGTCTAAATCCATAGAAGTTGTTATGGCAGCTTACAGATTCATGCAGAAAGCACAAATATTGCCTTTCTGCATTTTCTGGAATTATTTACTGCCAAGGAGCACTGACAATATAAACTACCTGAGAGATCAGAAACATTACATCCATAGATATTCTGCAAGCTTTGCTCTGGTAAACACTTGGATTTATCCCTTAAGAATCTCTGCCATATTGCACTTAATTTATTCAAAATATTACACCCACATCAGAATCAATTACTATAATGCATAACAGATAAGACCACCCTGATAATTTACTTTTTACATACATCCAGCCATCTGTCCACAATAATGTTAGCCTCATTCTCAAATGGAGGCTCCTCAAAGCTTCTCATTTTATTCAGCTGGAACTGCAGGTTTTTGCAGATCTGATTTATTTTGTCTACATCTTCAGAGTGTTCATTAAATTCCTCTTTTGCCTCTTCAATCTGTGAAAAAAGACCACATGGATATTTGTGAGCATATTTGCTTATAACTGTTTATTCATCAAAATATTTTTTAACTGATTTGCTGGTTTGTTTTTTTTTTTTTTTTTTTTTTTTTTTTTGCTTAGAGAAACAACAGCATTACATGAAATAATCTATTTTATACAATATGATGAGACTAGGAATGCATCCTGCGTTGTTATATTCCTGCCATATTGACAGGGATATTTCCCTGTTCCATATCATTCTGTTACTGGCTGCAGAACAGCTGAGTGGGAATATGGATAATTTATTTCTAAGAGAGCCAAAACCACAGTTTGCTTTTAAAGTCCTAAGTGCCAGATCCAAGGGGACTGTACATCCACACACAGAACCTTGATTAGAGAGATAAACAATGCACAGTGTGATAATCATCTGAGATACTATTACAACTCTAAAATATAACCTGTATTCTGATGCTCAGGTTTTGAACGATTTACAAAACAAAATTTAAATCCTACTTAAAGACAGACACTGCCAAATATGTCACTGCCAGAAACTGAAATGTCTCTTTCTCCTACTTTCTATTTAAACACCAAGCTGTTTCTTTGTGTTTAATTGGAATGTCAGTGTTTACAAACAACATGGAAGCTTCCTGGAGAAGAAACACTGACCTCTAGTGCCAGGCACTTTGATGTTAACAGCTCTCTCCTTATTTTCCACAGACATCCTGAGCAATTACACCTTCCCATACGGGCCCTGCCAGGCACTGAGCTCAGGGGAGGGATGGCAAAGCTGCTCTCACAAACCAGAGCAAAGCAGAGGACTCTGCCTGCTATTATTATCCATAATAATAATAATAATGATAATTCTATTTAACAAATCATCAGCACTCAAGGACATGCCCATACTGTGCCACAGCAATTTCTGACCACAGCTCTAGGAGTGGGAATTGCACAGCTCAGGGTGAGGAGGGAGGGATGCTCCCAGAGAGGGGTCTCCATACAAGCAGGGGTTGGGATATGCAGGCATTGTCCGCCTTGCAGCAGGAGCCCAGGTGATACAAGGTGCCCCAAGTCCCACAGGTGGGACCAAAAGAGACCCTGCCTCAGCTAAAAGGGGCTAGCACAAGCAGACACCATCCCATTGCCTGAGGAAGACATCACTTACATTCCTTCTTAAATTTAACCAGCCCAGGCACTGCCTGAGAGCAAACACTCCTGGATGCTATGGTGGGTGATGCCTCATCAGAAAGTCTAAAAATAGGATCTGAACAACCAGTTACATAACCCAGGATATGTGAAACTTGGGCAGTAACATGGTTGTGATGCTGCTGTTCACTGATCTGTTAACTATACCCAGTAGCTGTATCCATTTAGCCAAGAAGCTGGCTGTCACATTTCTGACAGAAAAGGTGGAACACTTTAAACTGAATGGAGGGATGTCCAGCAGTACCTGCTCATTCAGTACGAGTAGCTCACCAAGTAATGTAAAAGCTACTGCAGATGTTTAACTGCTGCCACAGACAGCTTGGAGCAAAAGGACAGGACTTAATCTCATCTTCATACTAGATCCTAGTTCTTCCATGTTTTGCTTTTCTCATCTCTCTCCATAACAAGACTTTGATTCACCACCAACAAACAGACTTAAATCTGCTTAAAACAAAAATATGGAGTCCCTAAATGTATTTTCGAAGCCGAAGTGAAAGCAAGGCATTAACATCTGCCCTGAAGGCTGAGGGTGCAAGGGTAACCCTGCATCTGAATGCTCCCTGGAAAGGCTTTTCTTTCCTTTCCACTAAGTTCTTGTTACTCACCTTTGCTATTAGTCTGTTCAAATTCTCCTTTCCCATGTAAGAAGTTTGTTGGGAAAGCACAATCTCCTGTTTCTGGATGATGCTGGTCAGACTTGTTTTGCAGCTCTGATACTGCTTCAGGAGCTCCAGAACCCTTGCACACTGCTCCTGGCTATTAAAAAGAGATATATTATTTATGGCCTAAGCATAAACCTGCAGCCTCAACCTCCTGTCTGCTTCCCTCTCCTATGTTCACACACGTGGGGGGTTTGACAACTATGTCTGGATGAGAGAAAAAGAGTGATGAACTGTACCAGTCTTAAATCCTGCAATAATGCGTGATACCTGTGTGGTATCCAGAAAGTTTTTGCAATCAGAAATGCCCTTCAGCATCATATGTCTCTGATCCACACTGAACTGTGATAAGTAGTTGGGTTCACGTGATCCTCTCCACCTGAAAGGTGAGCTCAGTCACCAGTAAACTGACAACCCATGTGTAGCAGATCTCACAGCAGCGTGGATGATGGACATCAGCCCATCCTTCAGTGGGGTATGAAAACAGGTTACCCCCACCTGTTCAAGACATGAGAATTAACCAGAACTATGACAGTCCATGCCAAGCCTCTGGACATCTTCAAAAACAAGATTTGAAGCACAAATGTCCTGGGTGATCATCCAAAGCCTTTCCCAGTCCCCACTCTCACAGTTATCAAACCAAGCTCCCTTTATTTTGCTGCATTAAGAGACTGTTTTCCCAGCTGTCCTTATCCATTTGTTTCAATTTAGCTTTTCTTTTTCAGTATGCTGGCAGGAAATTCACATCAAATACAGAAGATACAGCATTCCCAGCAGCAGCCAGGTTTTTCTTTGGGATGTCAATTGAGTCCAACACATCACTGCATACCTGCAATATGATGGGACTGTGATGTTTTAAAAATATGCAAAATTCATGAGCTTTGGCTCAAGCAAACTTCCATGTGCAATTCTTGGTTTAATGATAGTTTATGTCTCCACTGTACCTTTATGGTATGGTCTAGGGCTTTTTTTTTCTGTTTCATTTCACAAGCAAACTTCTTACTGGAACAACACCACTTCAAAATGCCATTTTCCCCCTTACCATTCAGCAACCAAGAGCTTTGTATCCTCCCATAACCTCTCTGTAACTCTGCACTGCTCATTTGCTTCCTCTGCTTTCTCCTCATCGATCTGTGGGAGTTTATTAGCAATTTCTTGCATAGGTTTCATTTCAGCAGCAGCACGATCCAATTCCTTTTCCAATTCTGTTAATGATTTTATCCTTTATTAGAAAAAAATGAAATACAGCCTTATATTAAAGTAAGCCTTTGATTTGGTTCACAATGTAATTATTAAGTTCCCTAGAAATTCATCCTGAGCTCCACATACTGTATTAAATAACATTATAAAAAAGTCTAATTTGATCTTCAATTTGTGTAATCTAACATAGGCCCTCAGATGAGTTATGCTGACCTCAGCACTGTGAGAAAATAATCCAAATACTGAAGGGCAGTTGGGTCTATATGAACACGAAGAAATTAATTTGTATTAAAAGGCAAGTGCAGCCTGTCCATTTTACACTGCAGAGTTTCAGATCAGGGGCATCAGTGCCCAGCAAGGGGACCCATCTCCCTGTTAGACAGTTTTCTTACTGAAAACTAAGATCACAATAACCAATCTCCTCTTTTTTCTTCCTCAATGCTGCTTCAAACACACACACATATATATATATATATATATATATATATGAGTTTGAAAGAAAAAAAAAATGGAGAAGGCTTTCTTTTTGTAGGCTGTGATGGAACAAATAAAACAACAAACTCACAGCTTCTGTCAATACTCCACAGATACTTCAAATTTCAGTGCTCTCCTGCATAAGGGACCCAAGCTGGCTCCACTGAAATTATGAAATTAAAAGATCTTTAAAAAATAATTCACCTTTTTTGAATAGCTGGAATTGTTGGATCCTTCAAGCCTATTTTGCTAATTCTGTCACGTAGATCCTGAATGTTTTTAAGGAGTTCACTGTTTTTTCTGGAAAAAGTCTCATATAAATCTTTTTCTTCTGTAAGCACCTGCTCACTTGAGGGATCATAAATCCCATTTAGCTCTTTAGATAAAGTCCCAACCAGGTTTTCACAGCTAGTCTTTCTCCCACATTCAGCATCTTCCAAACAGATATTAGCAGTCTTCAGGCGTTCATCCAAACATTTAGCCTCTTCTGCCATATGAGAAACTTCTTGTGCAGCCTCTCTCAAAGCTTTTCTCTGTATTTCAGGTTGATATGGGGGATCTGGGAGACTTTTGATGGAACACTGAATCTTCCTCAGGGAGGCCACAAAAGCTTCCACATCTTTAAGGACTGTCTCACGGATCTGCAATTTATGGCCCATTTCCTCAAGCTGGTTTTGATAGTAAATCATAACTTTGTTTGCAGCTTGCAGGTCTATTGGATTACATTCATCCTTTGCTGAACTGTCTGGGTGTTCCAATTGTTTGCACTCTTCAATCTGACTTAATATGGATTCCTGCAGCATCTGAAATTCAGGGAATTACCAGAGGTGTTAGCAAGTGAAAGAAAACATAAATCCTCATTCAAACCAAACCTATGACTGAAAAAAAATTTATAATAGCAGCAAAAAAGCATGCTAAACAGGGTGGTTAAGATAAAAAACCTATTCTGGACATCAGTGGAGGGAAGGAAAAAGAACAAAATAATCAAATAAAATGGTATTCCACACACAGGGATTTGCTCAGCACTACAGAAAGCTCAGGACTCCTTCCTGCAATCAGACAAGAAGGAGAGAAAAATGATGATAGTTCTGGGACTGAAAGCAGCAGGCTCTCACAGCAGGACATCAGTCAGAGCACAGGCAGGCACACAGATATTTATTACTCTGCCACCTTTTCAGTACTCTATGCTATATACTTTTGGAGCAGACTTCCATGCATTTAAAAATCTCCTGGTGCAGCCTGCAGGCTCTCTGGTTACAGCCCTCAAAGAGCAGCATGTCAGGGCTGTGAATGCCCAGCTGTGCAGAGAGCTGGGCAAAAATTCTGGGTCCTTGCAGACAGAACTGGTCAGACATGTACACATGCTCTCTACCCTACAGCTTGAGAGACCTAAACCCTACTTCACTGGAGAGCCAAGGGCAGATAAATGCAAACTTTCAGTTCTGTGTAGCTGCCAGTGTGCTCAGCCCAGAGGGCAAGCCAAGAATAAAACAGATTTCACCTTGCCCAGTGGACCAGGGCCTGGGCATCAGATAATGATAGCAGATGAACAATTGCTGCACCCACAGTGAGTTTCCAAACCCATCCTGAGCTGTTCTCAGACATTGCAGCAGATGTGACACAAGGTAGCTTGGCTGAGCTCATAAATTAACAGTACACTACATGCATGACTCCACAAAGTGATATAAGGCAGGTGGGGAACACCACAAATCTGCATCAAAAGAAGATTTTAACCTACAATAAAATGTTCACAACAATGCTTTTACAGCAGAACCTACTGAGGGTCCCTGGCTGCCTCTACAGGACCAATAGTGTTTAAAACACAGGGACTTAAAATGCTGTTACAGATTTCAGAAGGTTTGGGAAATCTTGTCAGCAGCCCCAACCTCCTGAGTGAAAATCCCATGAAGTTCTCTACTTCCTAGAAATTAACACCTATCCTTGCTAGGGTGTGGTCTCTGCATCTTCCCTTACCTTCAGCTCGCTATAAGCAAAGTCACTGTTCCTCAGATACAATTGATGGACGTACTTTTTCTTCAGCCACTGATCTAATAAT
Organism: Certhia americana; assembly: GCA_018697195.1. Taxonomy (NCBI): domain Eukaryota; kingdom Metazoa; phylum Chordata; class Aves; order Passeriformes; family Certhiidae; genus Certhia; species Certhia americana. The sequence continues at coordinate 56,399,372 of CM031861.1, forward strand.
TCACAGAGAAAGATTGATTGATTTTCTGTTGGCCTAACGATTTCCACAGCAGTCCTTAAAGAGTTCGCTCTGCAAGAAAGGTAACAAAACATGAACTGGGAAAGCAAGCAAGAAAAGACATTCAGTATTTTTAAGCACAAAAGGTCACGAAAATAATGTCACTGTCTAACAGATCTAATCCTCCCCCTCCTGAGGTCAGATGAATTTTCCTCTGATTAATGAAAAGCAATATGAAATCACTGTGAATTTAACCAAAAGATGAGAGGAAATAACAGCAATATATGGGAATATTATGTACAGTTATGTTACAAAGATCTGTCTCTGTTCTTCTTGGGGAGACCCACACTATCTTCCATGTGTATATGAATAAAGAAAAATTAAGAAGAGTTTAGTTTTTTGAAATGAAGAAAAGGTTAAAAAAGTGCAGCTATTTTCTGCAACACACACTATTGCCTTCACAACACACACAATTAGTTACAACTCCTCAGCTAATACCATAAAGTGTTATTTTATACCTGGTACTTATAATATCCTGAAGTTCTTTCCACTCGCCTTGTAGCTTGTTTCTTGCCTCAGAGAGAACAGCCTGCTGCACTTCATCCACAAGCTTTTCTAAAGTAGATGAAATGTTTTCCAATTGTTTCCATACAGAACTGATTTCATTGTCTAGTAATACCTAGAAGACAAACAGTTATAATGCATTAATATGATCCTGTATTTCTCAGTGGACAGTTCATAAAACTGCAGTCACAGGAGTCTCTACAAAAACAGTGAAAACACCATCTGAAACCAAGAGTTTCTGTTGCCTTTTTACCCCTTCAAGACACAATTTTTAGCTGCATGCAAACCTCCAGCAACTCTTTATGGTGACAATTTCCATGTCAGATATATGCCTTGGCTACATTTTATAAAAGTTTCAATAAATAACAGGCCGGGCATTCTTACTACAAGAGTGAAAATATCTCCACCTAGCTATGTTCAGAAGAAAAACAAATGCAAAACTGAACCAAGTTCTGAGATTCTTGATGAGGCTTTGTATCCTTTCAAGAAAGGATGTGAAAAATTGCAGTAATTAACTTTGCAACATCAACCCTGTGCCTTTTGTTGTCGCCTTAAGGATCTCACCAACCTAACCAAGTTTTATGTCCTGGAACAGTTCCATTCAGCACAAACACCTCTTGGTGGTTCAACTCTGATATCAGACTCCTACAGCCCTGGCCATCTCTGCTGACAAAAAAAAGCTGCTTTCTGCAGGTTTTTCCCCATTACACCTATTTCAGCCTGCAGACAACAAAGGTTTTTTTCAGCAACCAATTTTCTCTTTCAGCAACACCTGCAAAACTCCACTGCTAGGCAGCAATGCAGTTCTGCTGAATCCTAAATCCTTGATTTCCCTTCTTCTAATACATCTGATAGCAAGGATGCTGCTTTTCCCTTGGCAATACATGTAACAGAGAAGTGAGTGCTCTACATGAGATAATAACAATTTACATGTTACAGGTAATTTTTAAAAGATGAATACTTGCCTCTATCTCAAGCAGCTTATTCAGAAGGCATGAAGTGCCTTTTATTTCATCAGTAAAGCCAGATGCTACTTTATCTCTGCTGAGCTGTAGAAGTTTTTCCAGGTTACTTCTTTGTGTGTTAAAGCTAAGGAAAGATGCAAACACTTTCAGAGAGAATATGACTTTTAATTAAATGAAACATCTCAGGGTGTGGGACACACTGACCAACAGAGTACCATAAAAAAATAAGCACAGTCTATTGTAAATACATATTTTATTTAAGTCCAAAATGAATGAATAATGCATAAACAAGCAACACATTAAAGAGATTATTCATATGGCTAATTTTCAAGTCTAAATGCCAGCCTGCATTCTCTAAATTCAGTTTTGTGAATGTAAAAATGTCAGTTCTCTAAAAAACTTGACATGTTTCCTTATTTTGCAATATTTGAAGTTACTAGTAAGGCAGATGCAGACTTTTCTAGCCCAAGAAAAGAAGTAAAACATTCATAGCTAAAAATGCTCTTGCTACAAAATTCTAATGTTCAAAGCATTTAGTTACTTCCTTTATCAATTGTAGTGCTTCTTTTATCAATTACAGATCAATATTCAGTAAACTGTAGTAGAAAAAAGAAAAGGATTCTGCATAGCAAAAGTGCACCTTATGTTTTGGTACATTCAATTAATTTGTGAGTTAATTTATCTAGCATTGCATCATATCTTGGCAACCACACATTTTTTCCTTTAAAAATTACCTCTCTAACAAAGTTGGTATGGCTGAATCACCATCTTCCTCAAATGTGTTTGCACAGCTTTCTCCATTGTGATGTTTCACATCTGGTTCCAGAATTGTATCTGCAGCAGGTCTTGATGTCTGAGTCAAAACAAAAAGGGTGACAGTGACCTCCACATCATTCTATGTAATACACAGCAAAGCCTAACAGTCATCTGTAAGCTCCTGAAGGAGGGAATTGCTTGATGTGTCCCAAAGGAGATGAATACAAGATGTGTTTAAACTCAATCATGAGCCCAAAGAGCAAATTTTGGAGTACTTGCAATCAGCTCTTTCATTCTTTCCACATATACAGACAAATGCCTCCAACTCTTCACCAGTCTTGCTCTCTCTGTCCTCTGACAATTATTCATATTACTGGGACACAACGGGGGATTTTCACCTGAACACAGCTTCCCACGTGACCCTTCCATCTGAAAATTACATTTTTGCAAAATATAATTCCAGTCTGGAGGCTCAAATCTTCTCAGGATGCTCAGCATTGCTGCTTGCATGTTAATTATCAGTGTTTACTTAGTCTACTTTCATAAGCACAATGGGGTTTTGATTTCTGACCAGAGGCCAAGGTCTTATCACAATAAAAAACTAAGAGAAATAAACACTTTTTCCTCGTGGTAATGACCTCACTTTCACAGATCACTGCTTTCCAACAGTAAGTCTGGACTTCTTACCTCCTGTACTATAAGGCTGTCACTTTGTTGAGAAGAACCAGACTCTTCTCCATTCTCAGAAGCCATAATGGAGTTCCTACAAGAACAAAATATGAAATACAAAGCAAAAAAAGAAATCCTAGCTCAAGGTTTCATCACAGTGCAGCTGTGATGAAGGGTAATCAAACATTGTAGTTGCCAATTTATGAAACTTAAATACGAAAGTGTTTAAATGCACAGCTGGCCACAGTAATGTACATAGTTATGTACTACCAAAATACATTAGAGTGTCCCAAAATTTATGTGTAAAAATGGTTCCTATAAAGCTACAACACACTATAACTCAGCCACCCACCCTTTCTGAGGCAACTGTCCTTTTCCAACACGAGCCAGCAGTGCTGTGTGTGTGTCTGCCACCATTTGTTGAACTTTTTCCAGCCTTTTTTCACAGTCTGCAGTGAGTATCTGTATCCCTGGGACAGTTTCTTCTGAGAGCCTTGACAATGCTTTAAGGTCTTCCAAAGTCTTGTTAAGTTCCTTCATGCTGCCTTCACGTGAAAAAAAGGTCTAAACAAAGAAAAAACAATATAATAAGCCCATGTTAAGACATGAGGCTAAGCAATTATTCTCATATATTTTTTTTATACTTCCATTATCTCTTGGTTGAATGCTCTTAAAAGTCTAAGCTGTGAAACCAAGAAACACACACTTATTTTCTCTTGGTTCTTTCTAAAATAGAGCTAGAAAGTAAATTAGAATTTCTGGCAATATGTTCCTAACTATATTCACAAGACTACGCTGACTCTTGTTTGATTTTGAAATTCATTATGTTCTAAAATTTTTAATTTTGGTCCCAAGTTTTCTTCACCCTGACATCAGACAGAAGTGTCCTACTGACTACAGAAAAAGTAGAATATTTCTTAAATATTCCTTGTCAATAATTATACTTTCTAGGGTGTATCCAAGATATACTAAAAATCTGGGGGAAAAAAATGGAAAAATGATACCACCTACTGAACAAAGGGTTAATTCTAAAAGTCTGCAAGAACACTAATAACTGCAGTCAAAAAAGGTAAAGAAATAATTTTGGTGGTCTCTCTGCTCTGTGTTTATAGAACAAGGGCACAAGGGTCATGCTCCACAGATAATGAACATAAAAAGGAGGAAGAAGGACAGTAAAGCATTCACAAAGAGAGGCAGAAAAGAAGTGTGTCAGGTACCTCATGTTCCTTGATGAGTCCTTTGGTTTTATCCATACTTATAAGTTTCTTCTCTTTGCCTAACTGCTTACTGATTTTTTTAAAAGTTGAATTAAATTTCTTTTTTTCCCTTTCTGCCATGAGCTGGACATAGGATACAATTTCCTGACGAACTGCCTGCAAAATAAAAAGCACATTGTTCCCATGAGACGGTGATAAGAGTGTTACACAGCAAGTAAAAACATCAGAACACACTGTGAGAAGAAAAAATTGGTTTTCAAAGACACCAGGCCTAATGAGACCAGACAGTGGAATCTCATTCCTGCATTATCTCACCTCCCATCTCCTACGAACATCATCTTCTACCACCAGCTTCTCATGATCAGACGAAATATTTTTCAGCTGTTCAGCTGCTTTCAAAAATTTGTCAAGAACTTTATTATCCAGGGCATTAAAAGCTTCCTGAAAAAAAAAAAAAAATCATTATGAAAATCAAACAGAACTGAATGACTGAATGTAACTTATGTAACTAACAAAATTACATTTTGGGCACTTCCATTTCCAACGCCCCTTCAAGAGAGCCACCTTTTGAGACAGGACATTTGATTTACCAACTACCCTCCAGGAAAAAGGGGAGATTATTTTTTTATAATAAGCTGCCCAATAATTCAGATATGTCATTCTTTATGGGAAGCTTAATTATTGATCAGGGAAAAAAAAAAAAAAAAAGCTGTAGTTCTGAAAATGATGAATTCTGATGGAGTGATGGAGTAATTTAGGACAGGGCACTGAATAAACTGCCATATAGATTTATGTTTCTTCATTCAAGTGGTCTGCCAAGTTAATAAAGTGCTAAATCAGAAAACAGAGTGAAGCATTAATAACTACAAAAAAAAAGAAAAAAAGTCAGTATTTTTCTTACTTCAGAGAGTTTTAGAGACCACACAGCCCTCAGAAGTGCTCAAATTCAGCTGGTTCAGAACACAAACCCACCTCATATCTTGAAATAAATTCCTCAGGACTTAATTTTTGACTGACAAGTTGCACAGCCTTTGAAATGGAGGCCTCAAGTTCTTTCTGGGATTCTTCAAAATTGAGTAAAGCCTCCTTCTCTGAGGGTCCTTTCTCAGATTTGGACAAGATGTTGTTCAGGTCACCCATGACAGCCTTGGAAGAAAGAGACACACCTGAGTCTTTTCAGAACATACCTGAGTGTCAGTAATTAGATAAAGTTATTGCTTCATAACATCACTCAAGTTTTTCAAGCTGAGATACTGATCTTGGAAATGTTCTAGATTTTGCCTTGACAAGAGTCTGGGAGACTGATTCAAATAGTACAGAACCTTTTCTATTTTACATGACTAACAAAGAGTCTTCCTTATTCCATAATGCTTAAATTAGAGGTATCTGTGTGTTTAAAAATGAGTACCTCTGCTTTGTCTCTGGCTTCTTTAATTCGTGCCTCCAGCCCAGTGGTGTGAGAATGCTGCTGAAACACCTGACTTGAAACATTCTGCATCAGGGATTGAAATATCTCTTCTGCTGCCACAACTTGGTCTTGGCACGAGGATCCTCTTGCAGCCAAACTCTGGTTGAACAAAAAGCATTAGAAGCCTTTACAAATGTTTATTTGTGTTTTTGTTTAAACAAACTGAGTGAAAAAAGCCAGCCTTGATCATGGATGGTCGATATTTGGTAAAGGAAAGCCTTATGTTCCAGTTGTGGTCAGTGTACTGCACTGTAAAATCTCTGTGTGGAGAGAAAGAAATTTGCTGCCATCCACAGGGGATTCTGTTTGCTGAAGCAATTTCTTTCTGTCAGTGCAATACCTCCCCTCCTGTGTCTCTGCCACAGAGCCAATTAGATGTGTTTTTAATATGTGCTCTCCCATCCAAGCAGTTCCCAAATGAAACCACACATTTGGATATGCATCATCTGATCATGAAGTCATCCAAAAGCGAGCACATACCAAGGCTCACATTTTCTTGTGGTATTCAGTACTGCAAGGCAGGAAGCAGCTGGGTGCTTTGCATGCAGGAGCAGCGTGCCATATCTGAATATTTATCACGAAAAGTTGTTATTAGAGCTGTTTCAATCTATGAATATTCAACACATTTCTCCTGTTTGAAGTTGTCAATTAGCATTCTCCTAGTGATAATCAGAGCTTTATTCTGGATCTTGACCTATTGTACTGCAGGTAACGAGCGACCTGATCTCTCCTGCCCCCAGACATGGAGATACAATGCCAGCCACATGTTTGGAGGCTGCATTTCAGGGTTAATTCATGTCTTTTTAACAAACTAGAGTCACACTGCAAAATGACGTTTGTTTAACAGACATATGTCAGTGATTACAAAAAGATGAGCAGATCTTTTTAGTCCCTCACACTCCCAAATCTGTCAGCTAAACACTGTGCAAGAAGGCACCAAGCAACAGGAAACTGCCTGATTCTGGTGCAGTTATTTTACATAGATTAAATGAAATAAAGAGTATTTCTGTTTATTTGCAGCAGTTACACAAAGGAATTTCAATGAAACTTCCTTCTGGGGGTCACCTTCACACCATTAGGTTATACAGGCCCTGCTGCTGAAGTAGCAAAGGCAACATAAGACAGTGCTTCAATTTTTTCAGTGCAAAGCTTGGCATCTTTGTTCTGTCTCACCTTCATTGGCAGGTGAAGAAAATAAATCAGACTTTGTATTGAAGCTGCTGAGTTACATACACAGATTTTCACCTGCCATCTGCTGGGAGCTGGGGGTAATCCCGGGCAGAGACATGGGAAACAATAGTGACTAGTGGTATTTCTTGTTAGAAATTAATTTGTGCTCTTTGTGGATATTAGAACAACTGCCTGTACGATGAGATTCACAAATTACCCCATGTGCTGCTGAAAATACTTCAAGTATGCTGGTTTTTGATGGGTAAGCCTTGAATACAGCCAAGGTGTCCCAAATCTCCTCCCTACAGTGGAGGGTAGATGATCCAAGTCCTGTATGACCAGGGGAACTACTCAAATTGGCAGAGTTCTTGTCTGCTCCAAGTGCTGTGCTGGACAGCAGCAATTAATAACAGTCAAGAACAAACTGCTGATCAGTGGCACCAACAGCACTTCGTTGGCACCTGCTTGTCATCTGGGCACACTGACGGTGGAAGATTCACTCACAGCTCATCTGGGAGTGATCCTGAGAAATAGCAACAAGGCACAAACACTGTCTTGACTTTTTTACAGGTACTACAGCACAAAATCCACATTAAGTTCCCCTTCACTGATGATGCCTCATTTTACCCCAGCCACAAATCCGTGCTGCAAGATGAGAATCTGAGGAACAAGTATTTTAAGCAGCATTTTCACCTGCAAATGCTCCTTCATCTCAGGTTCCACAGGCTCCTCGTGACTGATCTTGCTAAGCAGACATCTCATCTCTGCTACCCAGCTGTCCACCTCTGCAAGGAGCTCTTCAATTTTCTCCAGGCTCCCTGGAACCTCAGTAGTCTTTTCAGCAGCATTTGTGCTCTCTTCTCCAAGCTATCAACAAAGAGCAGGGTAAGATGTTCATTCCCATCATCTCCCCACTGCCCTCCTCCAACACTGAGACCACTTGGGTCACTTCCCAGCTTTAGCACCCAACAGGGATCAAAGGAGAATTAAATGCCAAACATATTGGTAAATAAACCATGTAAGGCTTAGTCCCTTAGCCCTGAGGGCACATGAGACAGCACAACCTGTCCCCATGTGGCCTGTCCCCTTGTCCCCTCCCCTATAAGCAACCACACTACTACAGAGAAAAACTCCCAGGCTGCAGCATCCCCCTGCCCACACCAGGGAACTGTCCAAGAGAACAGCAGCTGGTGTTGGTCAAATCAAGAGCAGGAAGTGTGCTGATAGTTTAATGGTACTGGCAGTCACTGCCCAGAGCTCAAGCATTTGGTCTTGAATTTTATATAAAAATACAAATATAATATATATGATAGTCATAATGTCCAAAGCAATGCCACAAAAATAACTCAGGAAGTCCTTAAGACCTTAGATAGGCTTTTTTGCACCTTACTTCTCTGATTCCTCAATATATTTCCTTGAAGCATCTCTTGTTAAGGGTTTTTCTAGCAAACTCTGGAGTCCCCTCACCCTTTGATTGCTTCCTTTGATTTTATTGCATTCTCAGTAAGCTCATCTCCTACAAAAACGTAGTAGCAATTTTTTGCCACCGTTTACTGTCACAGCAGTACCTTTAATAAATGTAAATGAAAGGCTCAACTCAGAAAATTAAGAGTTCTAATATTCCCAGGCAGAATGAAAATGTCATTCTTGTGAAAGCATTCTAGGAAATATAATATGTGTAACATTAGGCAGGTTGTAGAGGGATTTACAGCAGCCTAAAAACCTGTCAAGTGAGCTGGTGAAAAGTTGCACAACCTTAGAAATATCTATGCAGCAATAATTACTTTCTACTAGCTAAGACAGAGACTGTAAAATTTAGCACAGGCTAAATTGATTACTTCCACCCCTAGCACTGAATTAAGAGATTTATTCTGCAATAAGATTTCCTTTTATAAGTGGTTTTGAGATTTCAATTTAAAAATTGAACATTTTCCATCCTGCTATAATGAGAATTTAACTGAGTCACAAAGATTAAGAATGGGATGCTGCTGTGTACTCTCTGTTCCTCAAGCTGTAAAACAGGCAACCTTGAGTTGACTGAAGATTGATCAATCTCTGATTAGCAAGCTGGTAAATTGAAAAAAGATTTGAAGGCTGGATGGCAGAGAATAATAGTAACTTGTAACTCACAAAGTGTGTCCTCTTGATGAACTTTGCCCATCTCCTGTTCAGTTTCTTCAGCTCTTTGGCAATATTCGATCCAACTTGCTCTTTGCTGACTTCAATGAGATGGTTTCCAGCTTCATTTAAGGAACCATGAATTGAATTCCTCTTTGCCAGGATCTCAGCAGGGATCTAGACAGAGGCATTAAAATCATTTAAAGGAGAACTCTGTCAAACATTTACTTCCAAAATGAAAAGCAATAAAGCAACAACAGCAGCCATTGTGAGATTTAATGTTTTTTTCCAGAAGGCTTTGAAGTATCTGTATCAAACAAAGACAAATCCAACCATGTACCTCTTTTGGATCCTCATTTCTGTTTTCTTCCAGCCACGTCTTTAGCAGGTGGATATTTTCTGTGTAATTGCTCCAGGAAGACAGGACTTTCTGTAGGGTGGTGTTTACATTGGAAATATACTCTTTGCATGTAGAAATCTTTGACTCCACTGACTTCAAAAGTTTGCTGATTTCTTGAGGATCTCCAGCTAGGATGTGGAATAGGGATTATTGTTTTACACTTGGCTAATTAAACAAAGCACTGTTTACATGGAACAGTAGATGGAATTAAAACTGGTGGCAGCACATCAGTTCAAAATAGAGATCTTCGTATCTACTTATGTGCATGAGCTTACCCAAGTCAGGATGACTTATGTTTTTCAAGTCTTCACAGATGTGAGTAGCAGTGTCTAGCTGCATTTCAAGTTTCTTTTCTTCAATGAAATTCTGCCCAAAGTGAAAAGTAATTAATATGTGTAACACTGAACAACATAAAACTGGGTAATAAATACAGCTTGGGACACTTTTTTTTTTTTTTTTTTTTAATATGAGCCTACAACCTACAGGTCAAATGTAAACTGAGCAAAGCCCACCCAGCACCCCAGCTGCACCCTTTAGTCTGAAACAAGCCTCTTCTTTTACTCTGCTTGTGCAGAGGGTAAAGTCAATAGAAATATGAGTACCTGAATGCCACTGCCTGAGCCACAGCCCTGCATGAGTCAGGACTGCTTGTTTCAAAAAGTTACAGCCCGGGGCAATACTCAGAAATGGCATCTAGAACAAGTCAGGCAGAATTTAGTCACGTACGTCAAAAGAAGTGTTGAAAGCAAAAGATGGATTTCCCTGCATGCACAGAAATATTGATGTGCCTAGTTTCTGACACAGATCAAGACAAACTGGGGATGAAGAGGGTGAAAGAGGGAGAAATGGGAGCAGAGGAGGAGACCTGTGTATGCACAGAGAATGAGGGTCGATCCTCAGCCCCTCCCTGAGTTGATCTCACTCCAGCACTCCCCACTCCTACAAATGTCCTACCCAGCAGGCTACAGAACAACCTCCCCTGTGACTGTGACAAACCTGAGCCACCACATCACCACTCAGCCAGGACTTCTCATCATAGGACAAGAAAGTTAAGCCAGCAACAAGCCCTAAATCCCTGGGAAAAGCTCTGCATTCTATCAGCTTGAGCAAGACCACAAACCACAACTGTAGAAATAACATGGTAATAAGTATTTATGAAACCAACTGAACCAACAAACTCAGCACAGATTAACTCTGCACAACCATCTCACCACAGGGTGAGGCTGACACTGCTCAGGGAAACTTATTTTATACAACCTATTCTTGCCTCCTTCCATGGTACTGATGCTGGTGAAATTCCCACTAATTTAACTACAGATTTGCCAGTCTGAGAATCCTCTGAGAAAGTCCACTAAGATGGAATTCACAAGGAAACCCATTAACTCAAGATGGGGAAAAACTGGAGGCAACAGCATTTTCACCTCTGCCTGTATTCCTGATGAAATCTCCTTTGTCAGTATTTGGGGCTGGGTAATCCATCCCCTCCTAAAAGCCTACATGTGGCATCAGTTTCATAACCTGAGCCCAGAAACTGAGCTAATAAGCATAAAATGTAATAGAACAAGGCAATTCATGTTCACCACAAAGAGTAAGGAGGTAAAGAAGCTGGGAAAAGGAAGAAGCAGCAGTGTGAATAATGGTTGGTTTTGAAGAAAGCAACTATTGAACTACCCCAGAGAGGGTTCTGTGGATTTGAGCTAGGGAAAGGCTGCTACAGCTGGCTCTATAAATAGTCTAGAAAGAAATCTTCCCAATAAAAAATAAAAACGGGCAGAGAGAAAATCACAGTCATGGCTAGTGTTATTTCTCCAAACTGAAGAAAGAATTCTCATTCATAGCAAAATGGAAGATGTTGGGGGCAAGGAAAGCTTCTAGGGAAGTCCACCTGCCCTTTGAATAAATCTGAGATTTCACTAATCCACCATGCTTCTACCAAGGATAATAACTTCAGGTGACAAAGACTTAAGAGTGAATCAAAGAGAGCTGGGAAAGAATTACCATCAGGGTGTGACACATATATCTGAAACTTACATTCCAATTTTCCAGTAGCGATTCCACGGACTCTTTTGCCCCATATTTCACATCCCAGATATTTAGCTTTAACTTCACCTCATTGGCAATGGCTGAGCACAATCCATAGTGATATTCAAGGAAAGTGCTGGGGTTTGTGGAATGAATATTGCTAAATCTGCAAACAGAAAATAGTTCCAAAAGTTTATTCAAAACTATTGGATAGACAATGCATTAATGTATCAGGCTTTAATTCTAAAAAAATCAAAATTACATATATGTAAACTTTTTTTTTTTATGACAGGAATTAAGTTCTAAAATAGCAACAGTTCTTTTTTAAGCAGCAACAATTAAGCAATGTTGTTTGCTCAATGCATGAAAAACCTTAAATGCCAAAAAAAAAGGAGAATCTGCCACCTGTATGACAAAGCACCTCAGGTCATGGATACAGATTCAATGGTCAATTTTTAAAATATTCTCCAATGGATATTTGGAGTAGTATAAGCTATAGATCACAGTGATTTTTAATGGTGGAAATAAAAGTTTAGAGAATCCCCACCACCAGGGAAATTTTTACATTGAAAATATTCAAGTTTCTTATCCCTAGTGGTTACTTCCTATCCCCACTAGCTAAGGGCATCTGAAAAGGTCCTGTTAATGAGCTCCACTCTGTACACATAATTAAACATTCATTGGACCAATGAGAGATCCCTGCCTACTACACTTGACAGTCAGTCTGTGTTTAGGTCAAAAATGCTCTTTTTTTGCAGGGCATGGATAAATTATGTGCTTTGTTCAGAACAGCAGAGCAAGTCAAGAGCAGAGCTAGAATACAACATGAAGTAGAGGAAATTTGAGCATCACCACCTTCTTTTCATTTCCTCTAATTTTTCAGGCAAGACTCGTGGCATATTCTTTTCATCTTCATTCTTAAATGACTGAAGGGTGTCCAAATGAGAATCAAAACAATCCATCAAGCCCTGGGGAGAACAAGACATAGTAAGCCATTCATTTTGATCTAGAGTATTTCATCTGGGAATCTCCAAGTCACCTGCCATTAGGGGAAGAGCTGTTAAGAACTAGTCAGCACAAGACAATCTCCCAGTGTCATTAAAGAGCAATAAAAGTATTTACCTAATCACCTTCTAAAGTGCATATTTAGTGCAGTACTACCTGATTTCTCTTATCACTATGCATCTACTTAAATTTAAGGACCACAGACCTTACACTACTCCTGCTATCAGTTTCTTCTGCACTTTCACTATCATCTTCAGGAGAAAAAAGCATCGTTGTGACAGCTTCAGGATATTAAGTTAGCAAAGACTGACAGCAAAACCAGTTGAATAAATCTATTATGTCACCTGCTCCATAGTTCATTTGACTGCTCAATAAATTTGTGTCTAACACCAGGCTGACAGGGTATCAAATTAACCATTCAATGGCCAGTGTCCCATAATTGGGGAATATTTTACAGGCATATGTCTCAACACCAACTTCTCTACCTGAAAACAAAACATAAAATGTACTGCACAGAAGACAAGCCTATTTCTCAGTGGCATATTTAAAAAATAAAAAAGGCTATAAGTTCATTTCTATGTTATGAACTCTGCCACAAAGCATGTATATGGAAACGGTCAAATCCTGGGACAGCCCTCAACCACAAAAATAGTGCACAGATTTTTAACAACGGATTTTGTAATCTTAACACTGTATCAGTCAGATAGCTACAAGTATTGGTGGATAATTTCCTAGATGTTAAGTAAAATTTGCATTATAATGTACCACCTTATCAATATGATCCCTACATACAACATACTAAAAGGGGAAAAAAATTCTCAGCAGGATGTCTTCCCATCAAGAAAAGTGAATTTGGCAGAAATTAAGCATTAATGTGTTTCTTCTTCTGAAGGAATGCAATGATTTTATCTATATGTTTAGTGGGAAAAAAGAAATGCCTTAAGAAATTACATCAGTCTATCTTATTCTTAAAAATGCTTTAAGTACTTAGGTTCCAGAACAAAAATCTTAGACCAAATGGCTAAAGACTGACAAAGCTGTTACCAGTTAAAAAGCCATCTCTCATATCAGGAACTGACTAGAAACAGTACAAAAGAGAGGAGTTGTTAAGCCACTTGCAAGAACCTCCACTGCCCATTCTTTCAAATTCTCTTTAAGGACAATGTCACAAAAACAGCAAACTTTTTTTCTAAAAAACCCAAGAATGGCATTATGATCACCAGCCAGGCATCAACATATATACTCTTTCAGAACTTTCAAACTCAAAAGGATGTTTGAACTATTATCTGTGCAAATATTTGAAGATCAGAATAAATAACTTGCATGGTACGAAGGTATCAAAATATCCTTGCCTTGAATGGAACTACAGAGTGATTCAGCAAATATTTAACTTTAAACACACAAACTTCTTGAACTATTTAACTTTAAACACACAAACTTCTTGAACTCCCTGGAATGTAACCTTAAGCTCAAGTGCTTTTCTGAATAGGTATGCATTAAGCAGAGATTTAAAGATAAAAGATGCAATTATCCTGTGTTATTACTTAACAAACAAACATGTTGCAGAAACCACTTAAAATAGAATAGCATAATTTACTCATTCAGGCAGTACTCAAATTTAATCTCACCCCAGTGAAGTCTGAAACTTGCCTTATAGACCCAGGCAGTTATTTAATTAAACTCATAGTTCTTCAAAGGTATGTTCAGAAGAGCTTTTCATCTTCAGAAGACAAACATATGCACACCACTTCCCAAAATGTCAAACAGCAATTCTGTAACAAGTGCTTTGCTGGGTCAAATTGAAGAAGAATTTCCTTTGTGATCAGCATACCTTAAATATTACAATTATTTCTCTGAAGACAGACATTGCTTTGAACGGGTCCTGCAAATCAGGCAAATCTTCTGCCTGCAGACGTTCCACCTCCTGGAGCCAAGCCTCAATGCTATCCAGAGGGGAGGGCAACATCTGGTCCAGCTTCGCTTTCCACTCGTTAATCTTTAAAAGGAAAACAAGTGGATTAAATCTCTCACTATTAATTTCTTCCCCATCTCTAAGATGCTGATAGAAGCTGCATAAGCTGGCCCTCGAGACATTCAGGAACCCACTCCCTCTTGCCTGCCACTGCTCAAAAAAGAAGAGCTTCCAATGAAGTCAGCTAAAACCAGCCCTGTTTACCTCAAACCCTGGTTTGCTCCCAGCCCGTAACCTCTGCAACACCACAGAGAATTTGGCATTCCTATCCTTTGCTGGTGGCCATCCCGAGGCCCAGCAACAGGAAAATTTACAGTGAACTAGTTGCAAAAATTGTGGGGGAAAAAGAGATGAACAGCTTTCTGTCATGGGGATGACAGGAGAATATGTCTTCCAAAAACAGCAATTCCCAGGATGGCCCTACACATCCCAACTGGAACCAACACAGCCAACCTCACTGCAAAGCACTGACCAACCAGGCCCCACTAGATCAGTATCTGTGCTCTGAGCCATAGTTATGTCCCAAAACAACCTTTTAAGCATAAATAGGCCAAAAACTTTTATCAGAAGAATGTTCCAAGATAACCAGATGCAGGGCATTTTCCAGGGATGTTTCAGTCTTGAGGCTCAAGAGGCAGAAAGGTAACACACAGTCACCTTCTGCCTCCTCCTGGGCACTGAATGCCACTCAGACTCTCTGGACTTCAGGTTCAGGGTCAGAACTCTTTAATCATTCCAAATTAAGCACCAAGAACCCAGTGTGAGTTCCTGGGGTAGACTTGGGCTTCTTCATCCATCCCACATGCTCGTGCTGGTAATGGGGTGAGTGAGAAATGCCTCTGACCTGAGAGATCACTTTATCCCACTCTTCCCTCATCTGCTGCTGGCCTTCACTCGGCTCAGCTTCACCTCTTTTTGATGACAACACAGGCAGAAAGGGGATTTTCTCTTGGTTAAATGTTTCCATAAATGACATCATTTCCTAGGGATAAAATAGAAGACATCAGATGGCAGCTCACACAGCCAAGTCCTGCCTTTGAACACACTGGTATGAGTTCCATTAACTTCAAAGGGTGTGATGCATGCAAAGGCAAGATAGCAAGAGGCATTCTTGTCTCCAGGCAGTATTTGGGTCTGAAATTACAGGTGCCAATCCCTAAGTCTGTATTTAACATAATGTCAGTTCAGTCAGAACACAGTTCTCCCCTCCCAGCAAGAGAAAGGGAAACTTCCTCCTCTCACTGTTCCCCGTGGGCCACTTTATTACAAATTTTGGTTACAATATAAGCCAAAGGAAATTTTACTTCAGCACAGCCTAGAGCCTGCAATTCAACTACTCCTGTACAACATTAGCTGGGTAAAACCTACTGCTGTAATTAGCACAGAAATAGCAAAAGTAACTCTGTGAAGGGCCTACGTGCCTGAGTCTTGTCCAAGTCTTCAACTACATCAATTAATTATGACACTACTTTACTCTTTCCAAAAACTCTGCTCAAAATCGAAATAGTGTATCTCTTTTTCATAACAGAGAGAATTTTAGCCTACCTTTCCTTCAATCATGTGAGGGCATTTAACAATTTCATCGTCAGATTTCCAAGTTTTCTTTAAAAGCTTATTAACACTTCAGTTTAGGCAATTAAGATGAAAAATAATAAAAACATTCACAAAACAGTTTCTTTTCACAGAAGCTTCTGAACATGAAACACAACTTACTTTGTACTTCTGGTAATATGTTTCATTCTCTGTTTCCACCAGCAGCTTTGCTAACTTCTTCTCCTGTGCAGCCAACCAGCCCATGGCCTCTCTTACTTTCTCCTGATAATTAGAGCAGAAAATTTCATTTTTCCATTTTGCAAGCATTGTTTTTAATTTACATTGTGCCATAAAACAACACTCACTGAGCATATGATAAAGTCCATTCAAACCTACTGAGAAACAAATAACTCCTGGGGACCCTGATGAATTTTGAGTCAGGCACTATTACACTGCAGGGACAAAGTTTTAAACCTGGCACCTGGATATATGAAGACATCAAAAAAAGAAGACCTGCCTGCAGTTCTACTGAGAGAAGATTATCAGTATGGAGATATGTGAATAATTAAACTCTCATAAGAGAACACAGAGATTAGAAAATATGGTTTCTGGTCAGTGTTATCTGTCAGAGGCAACTTCTGTCCACCTCACATGCCAGCTACTAAATTTAAAGCTGGTTCTGCACATCTGCACATCTGTCTGCCTCTCCTCCAATGTTTACACACACTTCAGAGCACACATGAAGACAACCAAGCTTGAAAATGTCCTCTGTAATAGTTAAATGAAACCAAAAGAACCTCAACAGCAATTCCACCTGTATGATCAATCAAAAATCCGTAACATGGAGTTTTTTCTACCACAAAGGAGCATCAGAAGGTTCAATCCAATTCAGTCCTGTGAGTAGCAGAATCAGAGGATCTACTACGTGTTACTGACTCAGATATAAACTGGGCAAAGAAAGCACATTCATTTGAGAATGCCTCAGTGATAACCCACACAACATACCTGCATGTCTTCTTCAGACTCAGGCAAATTCTTGGAGTATTGCAAAAACTGAGCCACGTAAGTCATGATTGATTTTTCATCTGGATTCACAATGTCAACATCTACAAGAGCCAATACAACATTTACATAATTATGCAGCCTTCTAGGCCTGATCACATAATTACACACTATGCTGCAGTTATTAAAACACATTACCATAAACATGTTTATTTTGCAACAGCCCACTTAACATACCATTGACAGAAATTAATATGTAATGAACATTTTTTTCCTTGGGAATATTTTAATAGAACATGATTAAGTAACGAAAAAGTTTCTCCCATGAACAGGAAAGTTTCATATCCTTTCTTTTGCATATTGCTTCTGCAACGGTTGCCAACTGAAAAATCCTACAGCACCTAAGTACAGCTGATGTTACCAAATAAAGAATCTCAGGTTTGAACATTACAGCAAACATCAATGTTCCATTTCAAACTTAAGCACAGTCTTACAGATGCCATTAATCTCACTCCTAATAACAAATATTTTTAAAAAGCTGATCATTTACCTTCAGGCTCCAGCAGCCGTGGGATATTCAGCTCCAGTTCTGCAATTCTGAAAGCCTCTTTCAGGTTTTCTTTATTGCTTCTGGCTTTTGCCTTCTCCAGATCAACCAGACCTGGCCTCAAGGTTTGGATGATGGCTAAAAAAGCCAGTCCACTTCGCCAGCTGGACTTGAAATCAGTGACACTGACAGAGCCATGCCTACCCCAGAAATGAGTGGAAACAAAATGTTAGGACATCTGGAGTAACAGGATTTAAGTACAAATTTAGAAATAGAATATAAATTCAGTAAAATGGGGTATGAACCAAATCCAAAAGCATCTTGCCACTGAACTTCTGCACAAGTCAGACAACAACACAGCCAGTACTACTCACCACAACAATTATTTATTTTTACACTAGCTTTAGAAGATGACTATATCTTTTTGTCTTCTACTTCATTCTGAAGATAAAGCCTTGCCAATCCAAATCCTTTCTAAATACCACCTTTGTGCTCAAAATCTATGCATTTTATGGGGTGGAAAAGCAACAACAAAAGCACTGCAGAACATGTATTTGTCTGTAAGGACACCAAGAACTGACATTTTAGAAAATCCAAATCTTAAAAGCAATATATTAGTGCAGGAAAAAGTATTTATTTTTCTCTTAATTAGCTTAGTATCTTTAAATCATCTTTTATTAATGTTCACAGCCTGAACAGTGCTGTGAGGAGCCTAGCCATGCAGGACACAGTGAATTCTGGAACAACTTTCCAAAAACAGCCTGTATGTTTTGAGTATGTTACAGCATGGAAAAGATGTGGGGTTTCAGGCAGTCAAATTTAGTTACAAAACAACAGGCCAAGTCTTACAAGACTTGTTTCTTTACCAAAAAACTACAGAGTTCACTGGTAACAAAATATTTCAACATGATGACAGTTCAGAAATGATACTGCAAACCAGACAGCAATATTACTGAAAAACAGGCAAAAAAATAAGAGGAAGATTACATAAAGAAAGAGCTGGTTTTGATGTGCCAATTAATCTTCTGATAAAACACAGCTAGAAGGCAAATCTCAATGCCATTCTACTGGCAGAAAGTGTCTGATGTGCTGATGAAGGCCTTTATCTCCCGCTAATAACATGGAATATTAGTAGCATTTTAATTAGAACATAAAACAACCCAAAGAGCTGTGGAGAAAGAGCTGACGTTATTGTAAAGCGTATTTGAAAGATCCTGAGTGAAGCAGCAGCCCTTGAAGAAAATGTAAATATCTATACCTGCTCTAGAACACATGAAAGCAGCAGTGGTATCTGTGCATCAAGCACAGGGAAACACTTTGTTAGAATTAGGGACTAGAACCACCAGGATTAGCATCCTTCTTTGGGATCATGCAGGGCTTTGACAGAAAAGTGTGAGTTGTGGGAATCGTTCAAATCCTACATTTTCCATTAAAAAATACTAAAAAACCCTTCAAAGTTTGTGAATCAGTGCCAGCCATGAGGATTAAAACAAGTAAATCATGTAAACATTGCACTAGACTTACCACACAGGAACCCCTAAAAAGGTAAAGCCAAATAACTCAGATTACACTGTTGTGTTTAATTAGTAAGATGAGCTTCACTTTATTATAGTTAAAGAGCTCATGTCAAAACATTTGGGGCCTGATTGATGCTAAAAGTACTGGTAACCACAAGTGAAAGTTACAGGATTTTCTGCTTAGCTGTCACTAAGTAATCTTAAAAAACAAGGGGAAATACTACCACATTTAGAGGAAAGCAGTAATACAAAGTGTAGCATGCTAATTATAAGTCTTGGATGGAACTTACAGCGAACACTGTTCTTTTGCCCACAACAAAAGAGCCTTTGTAGCAGACATCTTCCACCGTTCCTTAATTTTAGCACTTTTCTTAACTGATCTGCTTGCCTTTGGAGAGGAGTCAACAGCACTTGAACAATCAGGTGAAGGCTGATTGTAGGTACAGGCAAGTGTCCTGGCCAGTTCTTCAATCTATCAGAGAAGATGGGAGACTTAATGAGGTTTCACTTAATGAGTGAAAGATTACTCAACGGCAGACCACCACAGAGAATTAGACAGGACTCAACCACAGCTGCAACAATAGCTTCCCTGCCCCCCAAAATCAAACCAGGCTTTTTAATCTGCACAATCTGAACTACTTCGTGCTTAATTCCCATCTTCAGACAATTTTTTGGCAGGATAAATTCACCCAAAGATTTCCATGCTATGCTGTGGGCACCAGCAATGACATCACAGGACCTTCTCACTCAATTTCTACTCTAACCAGTGACAGCAGCCCATGGTATTGTGTCTTCTGCTGTCAGGAGTGACATGTACTGGGCATAGTCACAGTTTGCCTGCTCATTCAGAGTGCAGGGAAACCTATTTGATACACCTCAGAGATCTCTATTTGGTTATAGAAGCTTGGTTTACGTAAAAAGGTAATTGCACAGGCCAGGAGCAGCACAAGACTCTTGGGCATCAAAGTACCTCTACCATGAAAAATATGGGCTAAAAACTGCTAGAAAACTTTGCTTCTTAGTGCTGTCCTGAGCCCCAGTCACCAGCTAGTGCACCTACACTATTCCACTGCTGGGTTCTCCCTAGAAGCCAGCTTAGCTCCAGCAGCCTCTGCAGCCCTACATGATGATTGAATCAAAGCCCTGTGCTTTCACACCTCTCCATACCTCATGCCATGCAAGATGCACACTCTTATTGTACAAGAAACAGGACTATGCCAGCCTTCATGGGATTTCAGGCAATGGCACTGAAAAAAATGAGTGTAAGAATTGTACATTGGAAGCACAGTCAGCACTGAGGAGTGGGGCTGCCTCTGAGAGAGATGGATGAGCCACTTCACACTATCTGCTCTTTTTGGAGCTTAATCATTACAGACCTTAGACAAGCAAAGCTTAGCCTATTTTTTAACTGGTTACTTCACAAAAAATCTCAGTATCTTTCCTTCCTAGCATTTGCAGCTAGATACTGCTCATCACAGTCACCCCTGCATTGGTGCATCTCCTCCTGGAGCTGTAACTTCCACGTGTCAGAAAATAATCTTTTGTTTAGTGCTAATTCATCTTATTTAGCCATTATGTAAGTCAACGCATTTTTGTGCTCTTCCCCTCTACTAAAACTCTCTTACATTGCTGAAATACTTACATGAAAATGAAATATAATGGTCCAGATTAGGCCTAGCACAATGGAAGGTTTTCCTTCAATAATGTCAGCTACATGAATATTTATGAGTTTCAGCTAAGGAGGAAAAAAAAGGGATCATTGTTAACAAAGAAAATGTTCCACCAGCTAAACTGGCATTAGTTGTGATTTTTGAAGTTAATACTCACTGATCTGCTCTTTAAAAATGTCAAAGCATTTTCTATATTACTTCTACATTGGAAGGTATTAAATCCTTTTTCCCGTGGCTGCAAAGCAAAAAAAAAAAACAAGTTATACCTTCAACTAATTTTGTTTTATATTTTGATAAGGGAAGTCCTGCAAAGATTCATAAATTAGTTTGGATCAAGTTACTTCAGCATGTTTCAGAGTCAATGGTATAAAAATAAGTTACTTGAAACTAACTCTATGACTCCAGAGGGATGATTCATATGGTTGCACTTAAGCATATCCAGAAATCTTTGCTGGACTTGACAAAGGATTGAGGTAATAGTTTTATCACTCTTTCTTACCAGATGTTGACCTGAAAGCACTTCCAACAGATCCAGAAGCAAATGTCCTTGCTGTATGTCTGTATACAGGTCTGAGACAACATAAGGAGGGGTATGCTGCAAGATAAATTTCAATCTTTTGTCATTTTGAATTCCACACACTACAAAACAAGACAGATTACTCTGCTGTTAAATAATGTTTAGCATCCTTTTTTATTTCATTAAGCTGCAATAAAAATCCTTTATCTAAACAGCCACATCATGCTTCTTCTAACCCATTATTATGTTTGTGTCTTATTCCCCCTTGTCCTGCCTCTGTGTTTTAAAAGGGTAATTTTAGGCCTCATTTTCAAGCACTCACAGTTTTCAAGGAGGTCTCCAGCAAAAGGAAAAACAAATTAAGAAAGGGAAAGCTAAACAAGGCAACTAATTCATATTTTGAGATCTTAATCAATATATCCCAAGTACAAATTTGGGTATAGAGCTGCATAACTAAACCTCTTCACCTACACAACACAAACTTATCATGAGCTCAGCAGCTTCTGGTCAAGGAGGGACCAAAACAAAATTACATTTCTTTTTTACCTGACCAAGTCAGAGCCCCAGCAGCACATGCTACAGGAGCTGTTTTCTGAGAGCTTAAAGAGCACCTCCACTACTATGTGGTTTGTCTTAATACCTACCAGTCATTCAGGTCATCTTGTTAAACTCATGTTCTTGGATTGCATAATAGAATAACACTTACCTAATCCCAGTAAAACCCAACTGTAAACTCAGAAACTCATAAAACCCTGAGACATGTGCCTCAATCCACCACAAGTTTCACCACATGAGTAAGGAAGAGTGACATCTAAACACAAACCACCTCACAGAAACGTCCTTGGATGTGCCCCAATACAGTGCTCTTGCACTTATTAAACAAATGCTTCTCAAGGCTACTTTTCCCATTCAGTGCCTAAAACAACTTGCATTAATTTTGTTTCTTTCCTAAAAAAAAATTTAATCTCTTACCAGCATATCTGAATCAAAAAGGCAAAAAGCACGTCTTTGCTAAAGAACCCCCATTTACCTTTGCCAATATTGAATTTATCCAACTAGTGAAGGTTTTCTTCTGTGTAAACTCTCGCTGGACTAGGAAATAAAAACAAAAAAGAAAACACAGTTAATAGAAAAAATGATCAGGTTGTATTCCTCTTTCTCAAAAAGATATATGGCATCCACCTCAAACCCAAGGTCTGTTCTTACAGATATTAAGTTACTATTTAATATCAGTTTTTCAAAACTCCTGTTATATTTTCCTGCTTGCTGAGTTGGTACTGCAAAGATCTCTACAACCCTCAAGCATAACCTACAGGATGCAGAGTAAAACTAATGAAGGTTTTCTCAGAAGACCAGCAAATAGAAAGCATGGTGTGAACATAGAATTCTACAGAGAAATACATCTACAATAACTCTGTCTGTCCCTAAATGTTCCTTCAAGGGCTCAGAGACATCATCAGTACAAGATACATTTGGAATTTGGGAAAAGCCAAAATCCATTAAGCTGGATACAGGCTGGAGCTGGGTGATAAATGCACATCTGTAGGTGAAGTCACAAAATGAAAAACCTTTGCTAACTGAAGGGCTGGAGAGAGTTACGATGCTGTCATGGGGAAATAACAGCCTCTACCATCATCCTTTCCACTGCTGGGGCCTCCCTCGGGTGTACTAATTATTAATCCAGCCAAAAAGGAGCACACAGGGTGTTAATACAAGAGGAAGAAGGAAGTGCTTGAACTCATGCTGTGTCAGAAAGCAGTGAAATGGGACTCAAAGTGTGACCCAGTGACACAGAGATGCAGCTCTGCACCCAGGGCCACACAGTGAGCAACTACCAACCAGCAGCTGTGCAGGGAGACAGGGAGCTGGTCAGCCCATGTTTCAAAATCCAGAGTATTTGAATGGTTTCTCACACCTGCCTGTGGGCAGCAGGGATGGAGGCAAGTCCAGCTGGCCCAGAAGATGAGTAGCACAGTCAGACCAGACCAGCTCCCCAGAGCCAGCCCTGTCAGGGGCACTGTAATACCTGACCTCCCAGCCCATGCTGCCCCCAAAAAACCACTCCATCCCCTAAACACACCACAAAAGCCACACATCCCTAGGGGATGGAAGTCTGAACACAGGTCTCAGGTGGCAAACAGAGGTGCTGGCTCTTCAGATGATGGGCTCACACCTGCCACCAGCAGCCATCCCAAAAGCTCATGAGAGCCAGCCTGAACACAAACTCCATTTTATCTACTTCTCCATAGTAGCCTTGGCTGCAGGGGTTGGGGCTGGCTTCCCAGAAAAGGCTTGCATGGAGAAATAAATCTGGAAGACAGGGTAGGAACAGAATGGACCATCTCTTCAAACATGTTCTTGCTCGAAAGATTAATTAAAGGCAAGCTTGGCATTGTAAGGCAAAGGCAAGGCTTCTCAGCAATAGATATGTAAGGCTGGGCAGAATGAAGGATACCAAAACTACCAAGCCCTTGGGAAAAAGGAAAAAATAAAGGAAAAAAGAAGAAAAAAAAAAAAAGGAAAAAAAAAGGAAAAAAAAAAGGAAAAAAAAAGGAAAAAAAAGGAAAAAAAAAAGTTGACTTTCTGCCCATTAGAGTGAAAATGCCACTGCCACTCACAGGAAAATGTCCCACTCGTGTGGTTTACTACACTCAGGGAATTTCCAACCACAAACCCCAGCTATGGGGTCTTTTCATGATCCAAGATAGACCAAAAGAGTTTCTGCAGAGTTTCATCAGCTCATGAAACACAGAAATTCACTTGAGGATAACCCAGGCTCCTGCTCCCTCAGCCCACAGGCTGCCTTCTGCCTCACTGGGCGGGTGAGCAGCAACAAAAACATTCACATTACCTGCGTTGAGCAGTGCTTTGCATCCTGTAGTGAAGGCATCTTTCAACAGCCCTCCACTAATCTGCAATAGCACCATCCTGTCGGAGCACGAAGCAGGCAGTTTCCCCTGCTTGCTGGATTGCTTTAGGATTCTTTCTAAGCATCACAAAGATTGCCCTCAAACGGTAAGATAAAGGCAATCTCAGTGGACAAAAACGACATGGCAAAATTGGGTTTTGTTCGGGAAACTGAAAATGAAGTACACACATGGCACGCAGACCAAACAACGCTGCAATGCTCACAGGGAGGACAAAAATAGCATGGAGATACTGGCTTCATGTTAGCACAGGAGCCAACCACACCCTTCTGCTGAACACCACGTGGGAGCCATTCCAATTACCCAACCAGCAATTATTGAGTCTCTGTGCTCAATTTTATCAGTCAGGCAAGGCTGGCATTGCTAGCATTTGAAAGGGACAGAGAGCAAATATTGACTGCTCTGCCTGACGCCAGTGACTCCTGCAGCTGCAGCTCTTGCCAAACACACACTACTGCTGCTGATTTGAAGAGCTTGCATTTGGGGCTGGTTACAGATGGTTGGGATGAGACACTTGGCCTTGTTTTGGTTGACATCCATATTAAAATGCTTCATTATGCAATAGGGGCCAGACGCTGCAAGTGTTGATTCACGTGGGCAGCTTTCAGGCAAATGTTTCAACTGGTGAAAGTACAAGGTGGTATTCCACTGCACTCATATAAGAGCACCTTAAACCCTTCACAAGCTACCTAACATAACCCACCAGGCTGCCTTACAAGCAGTGCTGCCTCTGCTGCAATGTGCCTTTTTTTCCTACCCAAGCCCATAATGATAACAGAATCTCCTCCCGAATTAGTAACAGAACTCCAGGCTTGCCAGGATTCCCCCAGCTTGTAGTGCAGCAGTCAGGGTTTCCACGCCACACACACTCAGTACAGGTGTGCTCCTGGCACCATGACAGGTGGCTGTATTGCAATTTTCAGGCTGAGTGTGTTTTCCCTCCCAGCTCCCCCTCCAATCCTGCTGCTCAGAGGCGCTAATGATTTAATCAAGCTCTTCAATTCTTATCTCTACCACGTGGTTAATTAATACAGATTTTTATTTTTATGAGGGTGAATGGATTCTTTGTTAGGCCTTTTTGTAGGACTCTTACTGACCTTGGTTTTTCTCTTGCCCTAGTTTTCAAAATGTCACTGACCTAGAATAAAAAAAGCTATAAAAAAACCCCCAAAAACTTGATCATTCCCTTTACTTTGGGTCAAAACTCACTAAGCTAAAAAGAGGAGAGAACTGAATAAGAATCTGTTAATCTGAAAATACCCAAAATCTATCACATTTCATGCTGTGTTAACAAATCTTTAGGGAGGAATAACACATACAAGCAATGTGTCACGTAGGA
Source organism: Certhia americana (assembly GCA_018697195.1). Lineage (NCBI taxonomy): Eukaryota > Metazoa > Chordata > Aves > Passeriformes > Certhiidae > Certhia > Certhia americana. The sequence goes on from CM031861.1 coordinate 56,424,747, forward strand.
TAAAGAAAATCAATACACACTGCTGGACAATGACTGTTTTATTCAGTAATGAGCTACCAACAAGTGCTACAAACCAGGCTGATCATTAGGAGCACAGGGATGAGGCAGGGACCATGTGAGTGCTGAGCTCTCCCAGGAGGGAGAGAAGAGCAGCAGCACTGCCAGCCACTGTTTTACTCTCAGCCTTCCTTAAACCATGATGCAGAAAAAACAAGCTTTAAATTTAATCTAGTCTCCCCTTCTTGCCTCTCATGCCTCCCTTCTCGAGGTGGGGGAATGGCAGCTCCAAGGAAAGCATCTCCTCCTTCAGCAAGGAGCTGGGGGAAACAAATTGTGGCAGAACAGACGTAGCCTGTCCATCCACACTCATCAAACACTGTCACCAAACAGCAGAGGATTTCTTCTTTCACAATGACTTGTGTATCACTGCCAGCGAATGGTTTACAACTGTATGGCTTCTTTTAAAAAATAAAAAAATTAAGCAATCACTTTAATGAGTACAAGCCTGCCTGTCATCTTCTCACCTCTGTTTCACCAGGAGGAATTACCTCTTGTGTATGATATTTTTATATCTTCCTTTCCCCACTGAGGTCAGCTGAGGCTACGTGTACAACAGTGTGCAGGGAGCCCATCAGGAACAGATCAAGGGAGCTGCTGTTCGAACACAGTGTATCCACCATGTGTGCAGGGACAAAGGTTGTGATGGGCTAACTCCAGCCCCAATGCCCAGGGACAGCCACAGCACCTTCCTTTTTTCAGTTTCATTCAAAATAACCATTTCCACATGCCCTGGCAGTGCAGCAAAATGAACCAAAGGATGGGATACCGAGATAACCAGGAGAGCTCCTTCAAGACAGCACTGCTGGTATGAACTAATGCACCGAGCAAGTACATTCTTTAGATGATTGGAAACCATCAGAAGAACAATTAAATACTTTGCCAGTCCAGGGAGAGAGTGAGCAATTAACCCCCAGGCCCTTTGTATAGTCCCTTCCCTTCCACCCAGCAACAGTTTCATGTTCTGCAGACAGGAAAGCAGGGAAAAGAGTTCCTTCCAGCATTTATGTTCAGCAACATGGTGTCAAGCAATTAGAAACAAACACAGAATTTTTTGTCAAGATTGAGAAGTTTACCCAAAACCCAATGAAGAGGAGGAAAGCACTTCTACAGGCAGAAATGGATCTTTTCAAATCCAAATAGTACATAAATATTAACTAAATCACAACTACCACAGTGAAGCAAGTGTAAACTTTCTGCACTACTCCTTTCAACCTCCTTTTCCTTTTGAGAGCCAATTGTCCAGTTTACCACAAGTGCTGCTAACTCAGGAAATGTGTCCACACCAAGCTTTGCCCTCCTGGCTTTCTTAGACCCTTTTGCTGTTCTCGTCGTCAGGATGCTGGAGCAGCCCTGCTGTGAATCACCACTGTCTTTACTGCCACTACAAAGTGATGTTTAGTACTCAGAGGCATAGGCAGGTTGAGATTAAATTCTTAAAAAGTATCAAGTCACATCATTTAGATATCAACATACTTTTAAAGATAAATGTTCAAGTAGCTTTTCTAATATTTTAAAGAAAATGAACACTGAAACAGGGATCTGACTGTAGAGACCTCACAGGTGCCTCAAGAGCCATCCACTCCTTTGGCATTTTAATTCCAGTTTTTAACCAGTTATGCACCACATAATGCCTCTAACAAATTAGAATTTACCTAGCAGGGAACACTTTTATGCAACTACACAACCTATCTTTTATGCCAGGCGTGTGAAGCAGACAAAAATACCCATGGGTGAATTTTTTCAAGCAGTGTCATGTGTCAGTTGCCTCTCCAGTGCCATCAGCCCCGTCACATGCCACGAAGCCCTGTAGTTACAGGAACAGCAGAGCAGCTCCTCACCCAGGCAGCATAAACCGGGAATAAATTTCTGTGCAGTTCCTATGGGAGCTTTTTGTAAAAGTCACCCTTGTTAAATTGTAACAAACATTTAAGACACTGTTTTTTAATCGTTCTGGTTAAAGATAAAAAAGTGGAGCTGCAACAAGCAAGAGGCTCCATCAGATGAGATACACAGTGAAACCAAAAAAAGGCTGGGTAAGAATTATTAATTTACCTGACCTCTGGATGAATTAAGAGGGTCTCAAAAAGAAATATCCCTGTACTCAGAGATGAATACAATCTACTACAAGCTGCACAACAAAACCTATCCATACACATCTCCATATTTTCAATTTCATGAAGATAAAGCATTCATAAAGGATTAGACATAACTGCATGAAAATAGTATCATTCATTTTCTAATCACTAAACCCTCTTCAAAAACAGTTCTCTTCAAAAACACTCTTCAGCTTTAGCAACCACATTCCTATATTATCATACTTTGGGTTACAGTAATGAACAGTAACATGCAAGCAGATTAATAAGTGGAGCCAAAAATCAGGACCCCAGCAGTTAATTAAACAGTTAAAGAGTAAGTACATGCCCCAAACTCCAAGACCTAAAACACACTCTCTTGTGTTTAAATTTGCTCAGCAAGCATGAAAAGAAAAGGGAAAACAGAGTTCTGTACAGTCTTGGTGGCAAGCACCACACATGGGATCTGTCCTAGGGAAGACGGGTAGAATTTGTGCATGAAAATCAAGGTCGAAACCTCCCACAGGTAAAGAGATTTACATTCCACAAGCAAAAAATAACCGGTTCCAGAGTGCCACAAACCCTGCAGAGTTCCTGCTGCAGCCACCCATCCACGAGCAGCCGCGCATTCCCCTCGCTGCAATCCTGCACTCCAGCTCAGCAGCAAAGCGTGGCTCCATCTCCAACAGCTCCCAAAGCACGGCCAGGAACCCCTTCTCTTACTAAGAAGGTGACATGCCTCCTCATCTCAAGTAGCCAAAGGCAATTTTGGATGTTGACTGCGCCTCTTCGATTCACAGAAGGACAAGCAGCAGGCTGGACCCCTCTCTGGGGCCAGCCCATGATGCAGTGATGGGAGGGAAACACAGGAGGAGGAGACACAGGACAGGGCTCCTGCTTTATTCCTCTCATGCTCATTGCCAGCCAAGCCCTGAGCTCCTGCCTGCTCCATCCCACACCAGAAGTGACTTTACATTTCAAACACGGCTCATAGTGCAATGAAGCATCTCCCTGTCAAGCATTCTCTGTTCACCAAAATGTTTGCAGATTTTCTGTCAGGAGAAACCCTTCCCTTAAGCATTCCTCCACTGGATATAGTCATAACAGGTCCAGCTCCAGGCTTTGCAACTGCACTGCTAACCTGTACACCTGTACAGATGCAGCCTTGTACATGGCTGTGCAAGGACACAAAGCGATACTGAAGCTGCTCTAAGTTGTGCTGCATCAGAAAAATCTGAAGAAACAGAGAGGTGCTGAAGGAAAGAGCCCAGATAATGTTGACCTTAATCTGATTAAATTTCATTATAACATCTGGGACAGAGGGAAGGGAAAAAAGAAAATAAAGGAAGCCTGCCAGTTCCTGACATCATGCATTTTCATGGCAATTTCCATTTTCTTGGCAGGGAGGGAAGGGGTAACTATCTATTACTCTCCTCTGGATATCAGCTTGAAAACTGCTAAAGGTTAAAGAGCAATACATAAATCTTTAAAGATCCATATATAAGGGGCTATATTCTTGCAGCTTTTTACTTCAGCCTCATGATTTTGTGACTAGCTTTACCATTTGAAAATGCCTGGAAATGGGGGCTTTAGAAAACATACTACTTTCATGTCTTCATCTATTTTCTTCATGTTTTTTTTTAAGCTTTATGAAGTCTCCTGAAAGTAATTAGCTGAAAAGAAAGATGCACTGAGAACAAAGTTACATTATTAACTATTTTCCAGTGAACTTTTTTATGGCATCTTCTAGGCCACTCCACTATTAAGGACAGTGAACATCCACCCTTGAACACTCTTCTACCTAAAAACTCACTCAGAAGCTTTTACACTATTAACCAACTAGCCATAAATTAATAGGAATTCTGTAATAATTAGGACTACGAAGAAGTAAACTCTCCACTAATTACTTAAAGGAGATTGTTCTTTCTTTTTCTTCTTTTTCTTCCCAAAAGCGCTGTCCTCGCAGAAGAATCTAACTTAAATAACAGTCAAAAAAACCTAAAATAACAAACCTACACATGGTAGGGAAGGAAAAAAAAATAAAGCTAATGATTTTGTTACATTTCTTAGGCATAAACTTCACAAAGTTATATGACAAACCAACCGACACATTGAGTTGATCTTGCCCTAATTAACCAGACTAGAGAAGTGCTCTAATCCCATGGGATGCCTTTCAGGAATAATGGAAGGTTGGATCACAAAGAATTAAAAAGTAGATTAAAATAGATCTAGACTACATCCAGACAAGATCTCACTCCTGCTTTTTCCTTTATGCACATCTCCTGTTATGCTGTGTATTACAATGCTGGACGTATTCTTTGAAGCTATATCCCAGCAATTTGAAAAAGGAGATCATAGCAAGTTTTACATCCATCTGCAGCCACAAAAAATGTAAGCTGCTTTTCTGATAGTTATAAGCAGCTACTCATTGAATCTGAAATTTCTCTAACAGAGAGGTGGACCTGAAGATTTAAAGCAATCAATGTCACTGGCTCCTTCACAAATCTCATCTCAGGATTCCTATTAATGGGAAAACCTGTTTCCTTGAGTGACCCTATTCTTCTTATTTGACCTTTGCTACCACAGACGTGCGAGCAGAGCTGCTAATGGTCCCTATATGTCATGTCAGGGAGCGTGTCTTTGGTGCTTCCTCACAGCTGTATTGGCATTTGCTTGTTTGACCCTGAGCAGACGCCGCAGCGCCACAGCTCCATACACAAAACGTGTCAGTACCATTTGTTGTGTCTTCAATCATTACAAAAAATTGCTCATGTCACTTCTAAGGGATGTCTCTGGATGTTTTACAACAGCCAGGCACAGAGAGCTTGGGCACAAGATTTGCAGTGTGGTCATTTCAGCATAATATAAGAGCTCTATTTATTACAGCAAAGGAATGAAGTCATTTCAATTTTACTATGCACAGTGAGATATTGACCAAAAAACTCCATTGTTATTCAACACAAACAACCTGACTTTTCAGGGAAAAAAAATTAGAAAGTAAAACCCTGTCCTAAAAATGGCATGTAGCTTCAAATCTGCCTTCAAGCTAGAGAGTGTTTTCCAAATCTGTTTCACAACAACAGCCATCTCAGCCTTTCTACCCAAGGCTGAGTTTGACTGGCACAACAAATGTGTGTCTGACAAGCTGTGCTTGGTGCAAGAGTCAGACTAGCTCCTGTCTGCTACAAGTTTTTGTTTGTTCTTCTGAAAATGCAATACTGAAGCAAAACGGAAGAAAATTCACCATAAAGACACTTGGCTTTGGACCACTATTAACACTCACTCATCAAAACACATGGCTTCAACGACAGTATTAGTGCAAATATGGATCATAGAAGTGACGTGACAGAATATTCTTTGTCACCATCTGTTTTGAACATATTTGCTCTCCACCAAGCACCACAGAAATCTCATTGCAAGGCAGCTAAAAGGAAATAGCTCTGTGGAAACAGGAGTTAGCCCATCCGTTCTAGGATAACCAGGCTCTAAACACATCAAAACCAAGCTTTTCAGCAGGGCTAGTCCTGCTGCCTGGACTACCCTCCTTGATAGCCTCCATGAATATGTTCACAGCAAAGTCAACCTTCACAGAAACTTCTTACAGGAGAAAATCTAACATGTGAGTAAGGAAAACCCAAAAGTTCTGAGAGGCCAAGTTGGATGTACTCATCATTGTTTAACTGTTCATGTAGATGTCATTAAACTGAAAGAATTAAAAATCACCACTGAGTGCTACTTTAACAAGTTATAACACATGGCAAGTAAGAATAAAAGACTTGACCCATAAGAAATTTGTTTAGAGGCCACAAAAATTATCCCTGCTTGCAGGGGATAGAGTAGTTAAATACAGAAAAACAAATAAAATAAAATAGTAGCGTAGTCAATAGTTTCATTAGGACAGCTTAATGCAACCACCTAATTGTCAGCAAGCTGGAAACAAGGAAACTAATGAACTGGCTTGTTTTCATGCTGGTGGTTCCTTTCCAAACAATTTACAGCAACATGTATTTTGAGTAACAAAGCATAAGAACCAGTGAGCACATCAGTACCAAAAAAGGCAACTAATCTGAAAATAACACGAGAAAGTACTACAAGAGCTTATCTGTCATTTCCTTGCTGAAGCCTCTCTCCTGAAACACAGAAACATCTGCAAAGAAGCACAGACATGAACTAACTACACTCACCGTAACCCCAGTTCAAATGGGTTTCTCAGAATTCCCTTTGATTTGTACACACAGCCACAATTTTTGATAAAAAACTAAATTAAAAGGCACAGAAAACTTCAGTGACTTACCTTGCAGCGTTAGATGGAGGTCATCTATTTCAGAGGAAGCCTGCTCCTCTGTTGATGCAGATGACTGTTGTGATGCCATATTGAATTCTATGGAGATTCTTTAATCAATTTCCAAACTGAAATTATATTGAAAAAAAAAAAAAAAAAAAAAAGGAGAAGAAAATCAGTACAGTTTTACATTAAAATTGACGATGCTCAATGATGATGTGGCACCAAGATACACATTTTGTGTTGAGTTTTCTCCCCTTGGCCAGCTGTTCCCTCAGTTTATACAGAATAAAGCAACTGTTCCTACTGCAGGAACCCCAGCTTTGGTCCTTTGACTCTTTTCTAACAGTGGCCAGCAGCACTCCACAATACAAACCAGGATCCCAGTGGGTCTTGCATGAAAACAAAAGCACCAGGATTAGGAAAATTCAAACACCATTGCTGCTATCTTTGAGAAAGCCAAGGTGATAAAAGTGCCTTCTGAAGACTGGTAACTGCCAAACCTCTTCTTTTTTAATCTTTGTACCTTTCAGTTCTCCCTTCTGCCTGGATAATTGTTACAGAATGGAAACAATTCAGGCAGAATCTGCAAAGATTAAGATGAAATTAAAAAGCAGCAGTTATCATATGAGAATGAATACAACTGCCATCTCTTTCTGGTACCTTTGTGTTGCCTCAACCCCCATGAAGGAGTTTCTTTTTCCAACTCTTCCATTTTCCTCTCCCTGGGTACCTCCCCTATCTCTAATGCAACTTTAGAAAACAATATGCTCTCTTTCCCTTAAAAAACTACAAGTGTTCCTCATTCTGCAGAATTGTTCAATTTGCCACTGTAGGAAAAACTGGATGCTTAAGATAGAGACTTGTTTTTATCAAGAATCCAGAAGTTAAACAAATTCAAAAAGAAATTAAGCTGCAAATTAAATAAGGGCTCACTCTTAAACAAGTTTTGTTACCTACACAACTGTAACCTTTTCACCAGAAGCACAAGGATTTCCACACCATATATTAATAACTCATCCACCAAGTATATGTCAAAATAAAGGGCGTGAATAGATGAGTCAGAAACTACAACATTAAGGAATGCCAGAGAAATTCTTACATCCATTCCCTTGTGCACATGAATCATAAGGCAGCCTTTGTTTACTCCACTCCATACTATTTTTCCTCACTCTCTGTCTCCTTCACTGAGCAGAAAGGAGAACATGCATTCCACGAGGAGCTCTTCAATATTTTACTTTCCTCACCCTGCACAATGTGTGTCCTTGTGCTTCATCCAAGAGCTGCTCTGATGAGAGGATTATTGAGACCCTCACAAGGTTTTCTATAGCACTCACAACCCCAGCCTCTGGACACTTCACAAACACCAATCAACTCATTTTTACAACACCTTTGTGAGACAGGGGGTTATTGCCCACATTTAGAATCACAGGGTTGGAAGGGACTGTCAGTCCAACCCCCTGCCATGGGACATCACTCTACTGATGACAAGCAAAGGCCAGACAGAGAGAAAAAAAAAGCAACAAAAAAAAGCCTCTGGATTTCCAGAGAAACAGATATTAGCTCATATGGCTGAAGCACTGATTCCAACTCTTGCTGTGACCATGCAGAACTTCTGCAAGTCACCAAACAACTGACAACTGCAACTCAAGGGACCAGATCTGAGCTTGAGGGGGCCTCTAGCTGGAGCAGGTAAAGGTCAGACCTATCTGGAAAATCAAAAAACTCCATATTTTCAAGAGTTTTGCTTGCTTAGTAAGCAAATACATGAGGAAAAGGACTAATTTGATCTTTGGCTGGTACAAGAATGTGATGATGTAAACAAGCCAAGCCTTGAAGTTAGGATGGAAATAAATTAGCCAAGAAAGACAACAAACTGCTGGGCAGCATAAACAAGGGCATCACCAGCAGAGATAGAGAAGTCATTATCCTACTCTGCTCAGCGCTTGTCAGGACACCTGGAATACTGGGTGCAGTTTGGGACCACACTGTACAAAATATTATGTGGACTGGCTGGAGAGAGAAGAGCACAAAGATGACTGGGAGGCCTCTGTGGGAAATGGATGAGAAAATTGGATCTGCTGAGGCTTGAGAAAAGAAGGCTGGAGGGGGGAGACATTACTATGTTCCAGTATTTGAAGGGTGTCCAAAGAAGGATGGGAATTCCCTTTTTACAAGGAGTCACATAGAAAATACAAGGGGTAGTGGGTACAAGTTACTGCTAGGGACAGTTTGATGAAACACAAGTGGAAAATTTTTCATAGAACAATCACTCGTTGGATTAATCTCCCCAGGGAAGTGGTGGATTCCACAACATCAGTACTGCTATGATTTGACAGGGCAGGATGCTGTGCCATCTTGTCTGGACCATGCTTTTAGTACAAAATATTGGACAAGATGGTCCTTGAGGTCCCTTACAGCATGGAATTCTATAATAAATACTGGGCTCTTAACAGGAATTGAGGATGGGCAATGGCTGAGCAAGAATCCAGTGCTCACAGCTATGCTGCTTATGTCAAAGGCAAGGCAATCTTTCCTGGGAAACTCCCTTCTTTTTTCTCTCAAGATTAAGCAATACAAACCCAAAGTCTGAAAACGTAAAACGTCAGGTGGCCTTAATATTTTTGGGGAATGACTAAGCCTTGAATTTGGTTTTTTGATCACCACCTTGAAAGTAATGACAAATTGCCCAAGTGCGAAGTATGTAAGCAAACTCCCAAACAGTGGAAACTTACATATCTGTTCAATTTCAAAGCATTCACATTTGAGATGATGACATGGGCAGAGTCAATTTATGTTCTACTAATGTGCATGATGCTAGAGTCACTGGGACCACAATCCAGAGACAGGGAGCAGGATTTGGCATTAAAATTCCATTATGATAACAGGAAAGTATGCAAGAGCTACGAACAACTCTGATGGACATTTCATAAACAATACAAAATATATTTTTTTTACCTTTCTGTGACTGTTCCTCCTCTGTCCCCAGCCCTTGCTAGCTACAGCAACAACACAGTATGTAGTGTCTCCTTTTATGTGCTTCACTGCACTTCATGTGATGGGACCCCAATCTCAGTTCAGATCTCTAACCAGTAAAGTAGTTAAAGCTAATGAAACTTCCAGGATTTCAAAGTAAAAAGTATATTAAGGTCTAAAGCAGAAATAAACTTTAATTGTTACTTAATTTATTAAGTAATTAACTTAAATTACAGCACATGATCACAGAACACATGTAAGTAAAGGAAAGTATATGCTCTTACATTCTTTTAAAGTCAATTTATGGCCTCTTTCCCAAAAGGATGGGAAATTATAAACTTTTTTCTTTAAACACAGACATCCACTCAGCAAAAGGCAGGTTATGAAGACACACAGCTAATACCAGGTAAATTTATGGTAAGGCTTTCATGTCTCTCAAACCCTCCATTTGCCACCCAACACAGCAGATGCATTTTGCCCTGCCCCAGCAGAAGACTCCACAGCTGCTTTGAAGGGGAGACACAAACCCAGTCTTGGAGGACACACCTGCAAGGATTAGTCTTCTTTAAAAGGTGCAAGGTACAGACTGCCTGAGAAGGGATTATACAGGGACAATATGCCCGCTTTGTCCTCCTGCCTGCCCCAAATTTCATTCAAATACAGCATTATCAATTGTAACTATATCATTTCAGCCTCTGAAGAGTCTAAAACAATCAAGCTCTGAAGAGTCTAAAACCACCAACGAGCAGTGGTTTGCATTGGCAATAGGAAGGATCATCTTTTCTGCTTCATATTTAAGTCAGTTATTTTGTTTCATAACAACTCAATGAACTGCAGAGCTAAACCAATTCATTCCACTCCAAGAAATGCTGGACAACTAGGAAATATATACCCACAGTGTTGAGAAATAAATCAAATGCTTTCAAACCACACTTCGGCAGTGGGAATAAAAACAAAGGTGAAGGGAACGACCTTGTCTTCCCCTCTCTCTGGAGAGTCTAGCATTAATGTAGGAAAGCATTAACTGCTTGCACTTCGGGATAGCCTGTGAAGTATCACAGAATCAAAGAGGCTCTTCCAGGCACACTGGGATCTTATTTCCAATGGATTAGTTCATGTGAATTGTACCAGAGCTGTTGTGCAAGCTCATCTTTTCTTCAACACAGGATAAGTCAAACAAGAAAGGTGCCATTAGCAAAGTCCTCCTGGAGAAGAAAGCTTTCCATGGAGTTCTCCAAAGGGGCAAATTTTTGGCCACTTGGGCTCAATCTGCAGCTCAAATGGTTAAACCATCAACAAAGGCTTTCCCTGTGATGAGGGCACTCCTAAGACTCAAACCCTTCTTCTTGCACCTCTCCAGCTATTTTCACAACAGGCACCTAAAAATATTGGTGGAAATTATATCAGCACAGTTACATCACATCAATTCTACTGTCATTTCCCTTCCTCTACCAAATCAGCTGATATTAGCCAGCAGATTGAAGAAAATCCTGGGCATTAACATACACACATAGGCACACTGAAAAGAGAGAAACCTAAGAGCAACTAGCAGAGTGCAAATCTCAAAGAACCAACCTGAAAATAATCATACCCAGGCTTTACATTCCATTATCATAAGAATAGACAACACTGATTTAAATACCTTGTCTCCAGTGAGGCTTAAGTCCTAATGAGACCTAAGAGATGCTCTTCTTAAGCAGGGTCTTTATAAGGACATTCTTGCCTTCAGAAGAAAGGGTGAAAAAAGTTTCAGATGGATTTAGAGGATTCATTAGAAAGGATTTCACAGCCTTAACATTAGTTCAGATCAGGGTGGTTTGCAAACCTTGGCTTTCAGCTGTTCCTAGTACCACAGAAGGTAAGATTCCATCACATGGAAAACCCAGCAGTTACACAGCACGCTCCTTACAGTTAAACCACTGCCATCTTCAAAAAACAACGCCTGAAACTACAGCTAAAACAGGAAAGGGGTATTCCATCAATTAATTTAAAGCTACCTCTACAAAGCAGCTGTGCACAGTATTCAGGAAGCAAGGCAAATTAATTGCTGTGATTTCTATGCTGTCCCAGGTACAAGCATTTTCAGTCCCAGAGTTCACAGCTAACTTGTGCACATCCCTGCACAGATGTACCCTCACAGCCCTCCTCAGGAGCCAATCTGGAAAAATCACATGCCATGAAATTAGCTGTTTTGCACTCCTTAAAGCTGAAAGCAGCAGATACCTTGCAAACAAGTCCAGCTAGATTTAGCTGAATATCATAACCCACTGCTAGTAAATCTCTGCTTCATTGGTTTTGACTTTGGATATCCATACCCCATACTTTCCCAATTATGTTGGCTACAAGCTTTCCCACTGGTGTTGCAATAGGAATTGCAGACATCTTTTCATGGCATCTCCAACCACTTGTTTTTACTTTTCCTCCTTTGAAGTGCCACTGATTATTTATGACCCACTCAGGGACTCAAAGACCTGCCCTCCGTAGAGGCCTCTCCATGTAAACTGAACTCTGTTCCTAGCAACAGATTATTATTACTCATGCACTGAGCCAAGCCAACCTCATGAACAGAAACGGCAGATTTTTATCTTTGGTGAACCAATCCGAAGGAAGTAGAGCTCCACAATGCTGACCAACCAAAGACCCTTTCCTTTTTGGCTATTAACAAAGATCTCTGTTTATTTTAGATTCAGAAAGAAGCAGCAGTATTCAGAGGTGCGAGTCTTGAGCCGTGCAAAGTGCTACTGAGCCAGTTTTTGGTAAGCTCTCTTCCTGTAAGTTTGACAGAGCCTCCCTAAAGGTGAATTGTTGGCATCCAAATCATGACCCCATCACCTAAATAACACAGGAAACCCCACATCAAGTTGGTTTGGTTTTCATTCTTTTATAATATTTTCTTTTCCCATCACTTCTGATGTACTCACACTTCTCACACCTGAGAAGTGCACACAGCACTTCAGTCAGATGGTCCCGCTTTCTCCTCAATACTTCACTTAAAATAGTTTCACCATGTTTTCACTCAGTGGTGAGGAGAAAGGTCTGTTTAAAGGATGAATTTTCTACCATCTTTGCATTTAAACACTCTTGTTTTTTTAAAGATCCTACTCCAAACTGAGGTTCATCCCTTCCACCTTTAAAGCACTTGCTAACCTAGCTCTTCTGAGCCATCTCAGACTGTATCACACTCCCAGCTGGAATGTGATCACACAGAAAACATGCTGATCCTACTCCATTCAAAGCCAGATCCTCAGGAGGCAAAAACCAGGACAGCATCACTGACAGATCTACCTTGACTTCCCCCCTTGAGGAACTGACAAATTCTCTATGTCTGGCAGAAAAAAAATTATTTGTCATCATCCAGTATGCAATAATGACAGATTCTCTGTACTTCCCTGTAGGAAGAAAAGTGCTTCCACTGAAGGTGATATAAAAAAGAGGCTATAGCCTCCTGATCCAACATAACACCCAACAGCAATCAGATGGGTATCAGTCAGTTTTTTAATAAGTGGTATTAGTGCATGTGCCATCAGAGAGACTCTGCACTGCCTGGGATGAAGCTGAAACAGGCCTGGCCTTGGGTGCTCCATGCTATCAGTAGCTGGAGGTGAAGGAATTGAAAAGTGACAAGCTTGGAAAAGACTAAACAACTCTGCTCAGGTAGAACACCAAGCCAAGACAGCATCAGATAGATCTGCAAGAAAACAAGCCTGGAGAATGTAAGATCTTCAAGAGATTCAGAGCTGGACAAGAAGCTGCACCCCACTGCCACAGAAATTATCTTGTCTCATGTGACTTGATGCTCTGGAACCAAGTGGACAAGTAAGGACTCCTCCAAAGAAGAAGAGCTGCAGGACCAAGGCAGCTCTTATAAGTTTATTTATGACAAGCAGCAGCAGAACATTTTTGTTATCCAGGGACTTCCCAGAGATCTATTTATAGTTTTTGAAAACCAGCCAGGAGAAGCATATGAGTATACAAAACCCACACCATTTTTAAGGCCAGCAAATGTTGCTGGTTGGTCTTTGATTTACACATCAGTAACACTTCCTGTTACAGAAGCACAATGGATCTTCTCATTGTGTTAATCAATTTTAAAACACTGTTAGCTAAGTGTCTGTCTTGACCTTTTCTCTTTTTGGGGGGGTGGCAATATATCAGTCATCCTGGTACAATTACACAGTTTGAAAGCCGCACTAACTCCATGCTGATGTTAACACACACAGAGAAATTCTTTTATTAACAGAGCTAAGCCTTGTTCACACAGTCACAAAGGTTGACCCATGGAGGTGCACGATGCAATTACTTGCCCTCAGAATAAAAGCCTATCTCACATTTATCTGTTCCCGAGTGGGAAGGCAGTGCCAAAGCACAGTGACTAAAATTGCAGAAACAATTCAATTTTCAACTGGTTTCCAAGATTTTCCGTATTGTTAGACAGCACAAGAACTGCTCAGGACTTAAAATCACAGCTATTAAGGTTAAAAAAGAGGAGTGTTGAATGCCTGGAAGCTCAGGAGGGTGATGCCATACACCTTGATCACCGCAGCATCCACTGCTACAGCAGGAAGCCAAAACAAAAACACCACGGTGACTTCATGCCTCCATCAACATCAAGGGCTTGGGTGACAAATCAATCTCCAAAGCACAAAGCCCATGAGCACATCCCAGCCTAAAACTACCTATGCAATTCCCAGAGGCCCTCTATTTCCAAAAAGCCATGTCATTGAACGGTGTGTTTCTGTGAGGTGAGAATGGAAAAGCTTTTGGCTTTGGGGTTGGTCTCAAATTCCCCCGGCGGCCAGAGCAGCCCCAAGGCCGCTTCCCGCAGATAACAGGGCTGCGGGGAAGGGTTATCACAAAAACAACATGAAAAACACGGGCTGGCTCCAGATCCATGCTGTACCTGGGAATTGCATTCAGCGCACAAACACGACCTCCTCCTACGCACCGGGTTAACTAGGAAAGCAGGCAGCAAGATCACTGTCATTTCACCCCTACAAGCCTTCCTCCTCCCTTTTCCCACGACAGACAGCCCTACCCGGCCGCTTGCCCCAGGGTTAGCTGGGCTCAGGCTCAGGCTGTAGCCAGGCACAGCACGGAGTAGCCACGGGAAGGAAAAAGGGTGCAGGGTGGCCGGGCAGGGGCCGGGCAGTGCAGGGGCAGGGCAGGGGCCGGGCAGTGCAGGGCAGGGGCAGGGCAGGGCAGGGCAGGAGCCAGGCAGGGGCAGGGCAGGGCCCGGGTAGTGCAGTGGATGGGCAAGGGCTGGGCAGTACAGTAACCGGGCAGGGGCCGGGGTGGGCAGTGTAGTGACCAGGGCTGGGCAGTGACCGGGGCCGGGGCTGGGAAGTGCAGGGGCCAGGCAGGGGCCGGGGCTGGGCAGTGCAGGAGCCGGGCAGAGCCGGGCAGAGCCGGGCCTTGGCAGTGCAGGGGCCGGGCAGAGCCGGGGCAGGGCAGGGCAAGGCAGGAGCGGGGCAGGGCAGGAGCCGGGCAGGACAGGGCAGGAGCCGGGCAGGGCAGGAGCCGGGCAGGGCAGGAGCCGGGCAGAGCAGGAGCCGGGCAGGGCAGGAGCCGGGCAGGGCAGGAGCCGGGCAGGGCAGGAGCCGAGCAGAGCAGAGCAGGAGCCGGGCAGAGCCGGAGCCGGGCAGAGCCGGGCAGGGCAGAGCAGAGCAGGGCAGAGCAGAGCAGGAGCCGGGCAGAGCCGGAGCCGAGCAGTGCAGGAGCCGGGCAGAGCCAGAGCCGAGCAGAGCAGAGCAGGAGCCGGGCAGAGCCGGGCAGGGCAGTGCAGGAGCCGAGCAGAGGCCACAGGGCGCAGACAGACCTCTGAGCTCTGTGTGCACAGCTCCCAGCCAGAGCCGCACACGGCTCCGCTCGGCACGGCTCCGCTCGGCACGGCTCCGCTCGGCACGGCCCCTCCTCGGCTCCCTGGCCCCGAGTCAGCCCGTACAGTAGGAAGGCACGGGAAGGGGGAGGGAATGACCCGCAAGCAGAGCTTTAGATCTCACGCCTGATGGGAACAAACTGGACAGTACTGCCCAAACTAAACAAGCAAGAAGCGTTGCAACAAGTTGTTCTTATTTACAAATGTTTCTTTCCCTCCCTTACATTGCGATTGAAAGTCAGTGTTTTAATAAGACTGATAGGCACACTGGAACCACTTTACATGGTAAAGGTATTTAAAATAGCAATACATAACAACTACACCTGCTTGGCATTTATGGCATAATATTAATGAGAAACAGGCTGCTAGTAATATTCTGCCTTTGAAGAAATACAAATATTTCTTTCCCACTGCCTTCCCGATTCCCTTTTTCCCCAAATAAAGGAAACAGTCAGATGGTTAAACACATTACCCTGTTGAGAAGCTCTCCTAAGCAACAAAAGGCCAGGAGTTTCTAAATTAAATCATAACACTGTTGAGAAAAACCTTCCTGAAGAGCAGTAATCGGCTCTTTCAGTAAGTTAGGAAAAGAGAAATTCACTAGAGATGGTGGCACTCAGAACGCAGGAGTGTCCACTAAAGCAGGGACTGGTTCTGACTGAGCAGAATCCCTGGAAGCAGCAGAGCAGTGTTTGCACAACAGACCTCGCAGAGAGAGCCACTGCCAGTGCTGGGAAAGGGGAGGAAAGTGAACTGCACCGTGGATTTGGGAGCCAAAAGAGAAAGGGAATGTCTAAAGCTAAACCCATCCGCTTTGGCAGTATCGCTGCAAGGATCACAAACTTGTTGTGACCACTAAATATAGCAGAGAAAAGGAACCTACTGCAAGTAGCTCTCTCCGGCAGTGCTCACTGCTTTACGCGGGCAGAAGGAACACACAAAAGAGATTTGTCAAGCAAATGGCAAACGAAGCTTGCCAAATTTGAAGGGCAAATTACAATTTAAATGATAGGTCCTAGCCTGGCAGCTGTGAATTCATCAGCTTCTCTCTCAAGCATGTCCAATCAAGGCTACAGCGATACAAGCTACTATGCTTCCCCAGCACACCTCTCCTCAGACTTGGAGGGGCTGCCTCTCCAAAGAATAAGTTTCTTGTGTCCCTATAATTCTTCCAGCTGAAAATTCCATTCAAAGTGGTAGTTCAGGGTCTTGTTTGTTTGTTTTATGCCTTCTGTCCCATGTACTTCAAGGTCTGTGGGCAGAGCAGCCTTTCCACAAGCACAGCCTGCACAGTCACATGCCTGTGCTGGTTCTGCACATACAAAAGGGGCCCCTCGATGGTAGGGTCTCCCACACTGACAGTGCAGGACCTTCTCCACTAAGAAAAGCACTTTCCTTTACCACCTATGACAAATATCTTTGTCTCTGCTTTTAAAGAATTAGCTGCTTTAAGGGATAGAAAAAATCCCACAAACCTGAATCTCTGATTTATAGCATGTAGAGTAACTTTTTGTGTGCAGTCAAAACCTAGCCAAACACTGTTACTCCTGCCAGTGCTGGTGCCAGAAAAGACCAAACAGCCAATGGGTTCATAGACAGCCCAAGAGAAAGAACTTGGTGTGCACAGTAAACTGCTAGAATAAACTGTTCTTGCTATACAAAATAAAAAAAATAAAATACAGGTGCAATTGCAAAGCCAAGTACTCAAAATTAGAAACATCCCAGATTAAAGAATGCCTTACTTATATCATGCATTCCACTTCTGCACACTCAGGGTGACAACAGTCTTCCCATCCAAGTCTAAATCACGGGGTGTCCAGGCTGCTTTCTTTGAGAAAGATTCTTTGACAATCAGGATTTCTTACAGCGCAGACAAACCAGGATGTTTGATGCCCGTGAGCCCCGTGCATCTCCCTCGCTGAAAGGCAGCAGCATTACTGACACTAAAGTTACTTACAGACAAGTCCAGTCAAGCAGCAGAGGCTATGTTGCACAAGCAGAGCTGCTGCACCATCCTGTCCCGGGCCAGGCAGCACAGCCAGGGCCAAGCAGGTGAGGTAAGACATGAGCCAAGCCCAGCCAGAGCCAACTCCAGCCCACCGAGGCGTGCCTCCACACAGCTCTTAGGGACACACCTCTCAGAGTCACCATCCAGAATCAAACCCCAGCAGGGAGATGGCGTGTGATCACCAACACAAGCCCAGGGAACAGGATATGCTTCAATTTCCTCACAATCCACACACTGCCTTTCAGTACAGTGAACTCCTGGACTGGCTTCTTGCAGAATTTTTGCAAGAAGAAATACGCTCAGAGCCACCTCTGAGCTTTGCAAAAGGTGATGCCTTCACTCACCAACATTATCTGTAAAGCCATTCCAAGGCCACCTACAGCACAATTGCTCTGTTTGCTGACACTAAATTGCACAGATAACCACTTCCACTCCCCTTAGGAGCTCCTGAGGTGACCTGAACATGTATTTGGGAAGAAAATCCGGACTTTTCACTTCTCCAAGATGAAGCCGCCGGTCCTGCTCTTGATTCCTTCTTACAATAACAAGCTCTGCTTTCTCCATCCCAGGGGTATTTCGTCACCAACATTCCACCCAGTTTTGCATAAGAAACAACACTGCAAGCACTTTATCACACACTCTTTTTCTCTCAAAAAAACAAAAAAAAACCCCACAAACAACCCTAAACCTGTCAGCCTACTAACTATGAAACTGCTTGTTACAGTTTGAGCAGTTGAAGAAGCAGGATGACAATGCCAGGAAATACCTGGAATTGATCTTCAAAGTTTATTTTTGGAGACTGGCTTTTCTCCCAGCTCTTATTTAATAATTTGCTCTTTCCCTCCTCTCCCCAGTTGTTCTCTCAAGAGTCACATTGCAATCTGTTTCACCTCCTAGAGTTCACCCACAGACCCCCTAAGAAGAACTTTAGGAATCAAATTCTGGCTCAGACAACAGGTTCTTTCTATTTCATGGCTATCATATTCTTTCTCAAGTATCAAGAAAGATACAATAGTCTGGTATTTGTCTAGAATCCGACATGCACAGGATCCATTTAACACTCAGTACCTGCCTGCGCTTCGTATCTCAGCTACACAAGCACATTTCTTCAGCAAAGTCTCTCCCTCGACATTTAGCTCATTCAGCAAAAGAAGTCTTTCTATTGTGAAATAGTTTTCCACACAGGAGGAATTCTATCCTTATCCTAGCTGGTTTACCATCACGAATAGGCTTTTGCTACATGAGCTGGTGATTTCTTTTCCAGATGGTTCAGTAACACAATGGTGGCAGTAACACCTCAGAGGGGACCAGGGTGTGGCTCCCTGAGGTTTGCATTTAGAGCTATCTATTGCAGGTTGTGGATGTGTCTGTTTAAAGAGTTTCTACACATCACCCAACCACCAGAGAATAGCCACAGCTGCTCACCTGGCAAACAAGACTGAACTGTTGCACACCTAACCCAAGTTTTAGTTAGGTGCTTGTGATGGAGAGCACACACAGAGGCACCCAAAGCACCCTGGTGGGTACACAGTGCCTGAACTATGGATTTTTGCAAGAGAAAGGAAAGGGAAAGGAGGATGAGCCTATGTAATTTTGCAAAAGGTTTCCAGCCAAATGAAGTGAGTACCTACCAAGTGCTGTCCACCACTGAGAGCCAGTGCCAGCCTCGCCCCAGGGAGTGCAGCAGATTGCAGGGCAGCTGTGAGGAGCTCGGGCAGGGGAAGGAGCAGACCCCTGGGAGCACAGTGTCCTCACTGCTTCCACCTCTGCCACTAACCTGATGGGCGACCTTGCACTCAGCAAATCCCCTTTGGCCTCTTATTTATAGCAGATTGTCGGGTCCAGCCCAGAGCTTGTCTGAGTCCAGGGACTGACCAAGGGTGAAGGGTGGATTTAAACTGGACGTTGCTGTCTGCTCCTGCTGTCTCAGGTACAGCTGAATACCTTACACTGCACAACCAACGCTGAGTCTGGTGGAAATGAGGACACTCAGAGCCCTCCTAGACGCTCTGCTGGGACATGAGGCACTTTGGCCGAGATTCAGCTCTCCTGACACTAAACAGCCCCAGGAGCAGTACCTCTGTAAGTGCTCATTGTTTGAGCTCAGCAGAAACAATGGAGAGGAACAGGCGCTTTTAGGGCAGTTTGTCCAATGTATTTTTAGATGTCCAACTCAGTGTGGATGAATCATGGCTCAAAAGCGTGTGCTCCTCTCCAGTGACTATGAAAGGAGTCTGGAGAACTGTCTCTCCTGCAGATAGTTATGTTATATAGTTTGGCAAGATGAACTGTGGCCTTTTAAGATGGGGGATAGGAAGGAAACAAAGCAGCATCCCCTCAGGTAATGCTGAAGTGAGAACACCTTCCAAGTGCTCTGTGCTTCCCTTCGACTGAAACATCTTCTAACTAGATGATACACAACCACCTTCACCCTCGGGCTTGGCTTTGCTAGAAGAATTTCATTCAGTTCTTGAACTTGAATATTTCACCAAATATTTCTGCAAGCAGAGCTGCACATTGCTCACGATTCAAGAGCTTCCAAGAAGCTGGACATGCTTCTTGTGAGTCAGCTGTCGTTGCTTTCCCCGCATCATTTAGGTGATTATTAACAACTCAAACCCACACAACACAGAGGTCTCTAACAAAAATTTAACAGAACCCCTTTCTCAAGTGTCTCTACAGCCACTTCATGGATGGATGTTCACAGGCTGTGTCACAGACTAAGGGGTATCCAGTGTATTCCTTCCCCTCTCTGCTTAACCCTTTTGTTCCACCATTCACCAACTCCTGGTCTTTCTCCTGGCAACCAACAGACCAGAAGATGCAGAAAGCAGAACTTTTTCCCGCAAACCCCACATTTCTCACTCCTCCCTACGCTTCCATGAAAGTAATTACAAGTGCTTTGTTTCCCATCTTAATTGTCATTTCCTTTGATAGAACTTGCAGCCTAAGTCTTAATGCTCAGATAACTAACGCCATTTTTTAATCTTCTTCCTCATCCCTGGTCACAAACAGTATTGCTTGTACCAGGGTCAGCAGTTCCTTAAAAACCTCTTGAGCCAATCTGTGCAGCTGCATTGTACTGAGACTTATCAGCAGGCTGCAGGAAGGTTAGAAAGCAAACATGCATCCCTACGAGACCAAAGTTGTGTCTGGAGTCAAAGCTCTGTCCCATTTCCCCTCCTGTGGGGAGATAACAGCCTGTTCTACACCAGCTTTTTCCCTCACACAGCTTTCTGCTGTGCACACAGCTGGGCTAAACAGAACTTTTAGCCCCACTCCCTCATCTGTCCCTGTCCTGGTCCCTTTGCATCTCCACAGAAGCAGATGGTTCCATCTCCTGCTGTGAGTAATGTCAATTAGGTGATCTACAGAGGTTGACTTCTTTGTACCCTCATGTGTGATCCATGAAGGTGGCAGAAAGCTGGCTAGTATTCAGCAACAGTATTTAGTCTTCCCATCTCCACTCTGCAATCCTTTTGCAAAGAATATGCTCCAAACATGAGGGGGGGATCTCCTCTCAGCATTATCCCAAGCCAAAATACATTCATCCTTCACAGTGACTACTGGCACCCTTCATGCTCTGCAGGATGCAAGTCAGTCCAGGAAGGGTAAGGCAGTAAAATTCATGTCCTATGGGATAACATACACTGTATTTTATGATTCATAGTCCAGTAGCTATAGGTTCCACTGCAGGTATAAACTCCTGCTCCTCCTGTAGGAGACACAAAAGAGAGCACAAAGAGAGCAGGGTGAACATATCCTTACCATGGATATACCCCTTGTACTCCCATACATTTACATTCCTGACCAATTCACCCACACCAGCTGAAGTAGAAAAACTCCCTCTGACCCAAATCAGGTCTTAATCCCTCCTTCAGAGAGCAAATATGGCAAAATAGATCAACCTGCTCTGCCAGTGTCTAAACGGCCACCTCTGCCTCAGTTACAGGAGTCCCGCACCCAAACCATCCAGGGATGGAATTCAACCAAGGAAAGATTAGGTGAGAGAGGTGTATGAAATGTCACCTTCCCTTTAATCACAGCTTATGGATCCATCCCAAAGCGTTACTCATGCAGTGCTCCACACTCCACATTGCGTATAATCCCACTGCCTAATCCAACTACTTGTTCAAACAGGCACGTTGCTAGGAGTGGGTCCTTGCCATCACTGGGAGCATTCCTTCAAGACCACGTCCTCTCCCACATCTAGAAGTACCAAGACAGCTCAGAAAAACCTGCAGGAAAGGTAGAGCAAGTGTGGTGCACACACAGCTCATCCCTCCAGCAGGACACAGCCCATGGCCATCCTCTCCCACTCTGCCAGATAGTGTTGGGGAAACACTTGAGTTGTGGTAAGCAACAGATAAGCATCTCTGCCCCGACACAGAAAAAGCATCTCAGCTGGTTGACTTTAAAAACCGGTATTTATTGTGCCTCAGGGAAGAAAATAAATTGGCTAAGTGGGCTGAAAGGCACAGCTTCAGCAGGAAGAGCTTGGATTGTCTCTTTCCATCTTTCGGCACAAACCCGGCCATTGAGAGCCCAGATCTAACACAGAGCCACAGTTGCTAAGAAAACAGCGCTGCAAACAGATGTCAGGAGATGATTCATGGAATAAGGGCATATCCCTGTACTACAGATAAACCAAAATGAATGAGCCTCTTTATACCTGATCTCCCAAGCTGGGCTTCTTCATACCCGCTTTGGGACTTTTTCTTTAGTTCCTTTCTATAGTCAGATGTTGAGGAAACTGAGCAGAGCTGAACTCACTGTTTATGGAATAATTACTAGTAAAGGGGTTTTACAACATGCATAATGAACTCAATAAATGGGCTAAACTGTGGCAAATTTTTCCCCTGAAACAATGCACTTTCCACCCAAAGCATGCAAGCAATCTTTCCCAAAAACATATCATGAGGAGTAACATAAAACACACAGATAAAAACTGCAGAGGAAAAAACAGTAACTGCTTGGGGTTTTTTTTCTTACTTTCACCATAAAACTTAAAATTAGAAGCTAGGGAGATAAAGCATTTTCAAGCTATTAGATCATTAGCCAGCAATGCATGCCGCTCCTTGAATTACTTCCTTGTGTCCATGCTTAAAATCTTTGCCTGACAAATAAATAGCAAATAGCTGGCACACTACAGGACTGGTCAAGTGCTACTGACACCAGCAAAATTCTCAGTTACTTTACTGAACTTTTAGTCAGATTTAATAGCAGAAAGATTATTTCCTTTCTTAGAATATCCAGAATCGTATAACATCCTGAGTTGGAAGGAAACCCCAAGGAGCATTAAGGTACAGTCCTTTTGTGACTCTTAAACCACCATGCTCAAGTCCTAGCACTGTATGATACCAGCAGCACTTAAAATAGAGTTTCCTGAGGGTATTTGTAAGGCATTGCTTAAATAACGGAACTTTAATACATGTTTCTATAGAAAACTCAGGTAAAAAGGTAATTATCATTCATTACCATTCATTAGGAAGAATGGAAGAACGAACATTAATTTATACACTTCTGAATAGGTGTTTGTACAGCATTTCACATGAGGGGGGCCCAAACACTGCCTCTGCACACAGTACGTGGTGACACGTTATTGTAGTCACTGCTGGTGTTCCACCTCCAAATTCCAGTGTCGCCATCCCTCTCTCTTCAACTCATCCCCACTGCAGATGCCAGGGTTTCCTCTCCCCTGCCACCTCCTGCTCACTCCACACCACCCATCCTCTCTTGCGAAGACATGCCTCCTTCTGCCTCGGAAATCAATTATTTAGGCTGCCCTGATTTCAGCGTGAGGTGGCTGTGTGTGTGCAGACACTGTTATTGTGAGCAGAGTTAACAGCTGCCACCCTGCTCCTTCTCAGAGCTATACAGCCACCCCAGAAGTGGCCGAAGACCATGACACAGCTAACCAGGCGCCAGCAGCAGCGTGTCCCTCCTGCAGGAATTGCATTTCACACAGAGATGTAAACAGAGGAGCCCGCCAAGCTACGGCTCTGTTCACTTGGCCAACAGTCACAACAACCAGCCAGGACCACGCACGTGGCACTTTGTCTGTCTGTCCTGCAAGGGCAGATCACCCTGTGAGCTGAGAGGGAGGAAAACTCAGGAACGACAGAAAGAGGGGCAGAGGACAGGCGGGACACAGGGAAAGAGGAAAGCAGAGGCATGAGGAACACAGTCACAGGCATGACAAAGGGCTGAGAGAAACTCTAAACACAAACTTGCTCGAGGTTTTCTCTCTGCAGATTCCGAGTAACTTGAGGAGGGTGCACCTGCTCTACTTCCTGATGCCTCCAGCAACTCCCAGGAGAAATAAAGAAGAACGATTCAGTTTTGGAGCAACAGGAATAGGACTGAGCCCAGGTTTAGTTCTGGAGGTGAAAGGAGGACAAGGAGCCTTCTCTTAAATCCACGAACACACACATAGAGCACCTGACATTAAATCAGCACCAAGTTACAGACAGGAAGCCTGAAATGCGGCATCCCGTGGGCTGGAATAACACAGATCCGTAACAAGTACTCTGAGAGGAAGCAGGCGGCTGCCAGGAGCCCTGGAAAGATGGGAGGAAGGGAGGGAAGCCAGGAGGGAGGCTGGCAGCGAGGCGGGAAAGAGAAAGGAGCCCATGTGCAGCGGGAAGCACAGAGCGCGGGAGTCCTCAGCAGGCAGCGCTTCACCCGGGGCAGCACCGCCGCCAGCAGAACACAGCGCAAGGAGGATGCCGCTGCCTCCTGCGGCCCTCCCAGAAAAGCACTCGCTCCCTTTTCCCGAGAACTTTGCCAGAGTAAGTTTGCACCATCAGTTCCCAAACACACAACACAAGAGATACCGACGTTCCCAGCGGTACCCACGGCTCCCCGGGGAAGCGCCGGTCACCTGCCCGTACCCCCTGCGCGCTCCCCCGCCCCGGGACACGCCAGCCCCGGGACAAGCCGGCTCCGGCCGGAGCTCCTCCGGCAGCGCGGCCCCCGCTCGGGGAGGGCAGGGCAGGGCAGGACCGCGGGGGCGGGAGCGCGATCCAAGCTCGCTCCAAACCCGCTCCAAGCTCGCTCCAAACCCGCTTAACCAACGAAAACCCCGCTCCTGTATGCCAACGATAAACACGAACACACCGCCCCTGGGACTACAAACCCCCAGACGCCCGCGATATCATACTAGGAGTACGTGAGCTTCCCCCCCGGATCCTCCAGCCTGCCGCAATAAGAGGTTTCGAAGCCCCACAGGGCCGAACTCGCACCGCCGTTAACTAACGATAGACCCACCGGCCCCGCATTGACCAATGATTAGTTGCGTTTTAGTCCTGACTTTCCCCGGTAGTGGTCCGCATCTCTGCACAAGTCGTAGTATTTTAGCGGACGCAGATTTCCGCAGAGTCCCTGAGACGGCATACAGGCGATACTTGCCTTGAATAGGATCGGGTTGTTAGCAGCCCACTGTAATAGCCCACTGTAACTATCCCAACCACTGGCCGCGAACGTAATGATCTCCACGACGAAATTACCCATGCACAAAAGTAAAGATGCCGCGCGAGCACCGTATGTAGTTGGCACCCAGAGTTAGTGCGCCGGCAAGGAAAGAGGATGGAATGGGAAATGGCAGTGTGGTGTCCCGCGAGCGCGGAGGGAATAGCGATAGAGGGGAATAGATAGGGTTTAGATTATAATAAGTACTGCATTGACAAATACACAGCCAAAACCTGGTATTTTTTAACCTGTCTATTAGTGTGAAGGAACACAGGGAAATGGAATATTCATACATTGCAGTGCTCATTTTGATGAACCATTAAATTGGAGTCGAGAAAACCCAGACAGTCATAAGTAGTGCTGAGGTGATCCCAAATTACGTCACGCGGAATGGGGATTAAAGTTTGAGCGGCAGGAAAAGATATAAGAGGGAACAGTGATATATGTGAGCCCCCCCAGTCACTCAGAACCCTGTTCCAGATGTACATTGATTAATTAAACAATTTATGCTAAATCTTCGTTATATATAATTCACATTCCCCGTCAATTCTTAGATTGTAAGTCTAGTTTCGCGGCGCAAAACCTAAATCCCACAGAACAAAAAATAAATAATGAAGGTAATAGAAGCTCTCGATCAAGATAAAACCTATCACCAATTGGAAGCTATAATGGCTTGCTCTTCTCTTAGTGATCACAAGGCATATATTAATATCAGTAATAAACAATCTGCTTGCGCATA